>SJYQ01003051.1:290381-306059 GCA_006410935.1 Redunca redunca | reverse complement strand
AAGAAACAGTAGTAAATAAAGACAAAGTTTTGTGTTTCATACCACAGTGTTTGAGATTAAAATGTTTATATTCTGGTATACTTTTCTTTGTCACTGTCAAAGTTCCTCATCTTTTCTGCTTATTCATTGAGGATATGGAATATTCCTCATAGTCTTCCTTAATTCCTTGGGTCCTGCCACTTTAAAGGTTACTTTACAGTCCACATAGTTAATACTGACAATACTCTAGTAATCTATTACCTTATGTCAAGTTCTCTTCCATCTCTACTGTTAAACCTGGCTTTCATATTGATCACTTTTAATCAATGGTTGACTTTGTGGCCAGCCAAAGCTGCTCAAATTCTAAAATAAATCATTTTGCCTGATAATAAACATTTAACACTCTCTTTTAATTAAAATAAATCAATTATGCCACCTTATTCTATATTTTAATCAATAGAATCCTCCAATTTCTCCATGGCAGCTCTGTTTCATCAGAATTTTTTTTTTTTTTAACATCTCCCTGAGTATTAACCATTTAAACCACCCTCTTTCTGGTATCTTTTATCTCCTTTACACTGTTTTCACCACTTGTATCTCAGATTCTCCATGTCAAGTTCATCTATGCATCTGAACAGTGATTTAGATCAGGTCACACAATCATCCCAATTCATGTTATCCTTTCCATTAATGAAGGCTTCCCTGATAGCTCAGTTGGCAAAGAATCTGCTTGCAGTGCAGGAGACACCAGTTCAATTCCTGGGTTGGGAAGTTCCGCTGGAGAAGGGATAGGCTACCCACTCCAGTATTTTTAGGCTTCCCTTGTGTCTCAGCTAGTAAAGAATCCGCCTGCACTGCGGGAGACCTGGGTTTGATCCTTGGATTGGGAAGATCCCTTGGAGAAGGGAAAGGCTACCATTCCAGTATTCTGGCCTGGAGAATTCCACGGACTATATAGTTCATGGGGTTACAAAGAGTCGGACATGACTGAGCGAGTTTCACTTTCTCTAAATGATTCCTATTCTCTTTCCTTGAAATCAATTAATTCAAACATCTTCCACTGTCCACAAATTTCTATTCTCCCATCTCTTTTTAATTTTCAACACATGATTTCACCTTTCTACTTCTATTTCACAGAGGGAATAGATAATTCCTTAAATTCCTCCAAAGAGCTCTACAATTTCACCTATCTACGATTGCATCTTTGGTGCCTTTCTCAATACAATGAAGTATATTTCATCCTGTCTCCAGTCTTTACATCTACTCTTTTTTGGATAACATGCTTTATTGGCTTATCTTTGACTTGAGCCATTGATTTTCTCTATTTTCTCCCTTCAAATCTTCTTTTCTATCTATTCCACCACATCCAGTATTTTTTACTGGAAGCAGGAGAAAAGAAAACCTCCTCTGACCAGACATGGCTCTTCAAATTTGCCCCATATCTCTCCTCTCTCTCAAAGCCAGATTTCTTTTGGCAGGCATTCTCTCTCCTCATCCATTTTCAATTAACTCCAAATTCTACTGCATTTTTACTTTCACACTCACCACTCCACTAAAACTCCTCTGGTCAAGACGATTGTAACTTTGGTGCTGCTAGAATTAGCAAGCATTTTCAGAATAAACAAATCATTTCTACTTACCTTTGGATCTTTTAGTGTTATTTCAACCTTATAGTATTATTCATATTTTCTGAGAAAGAAATTGATATTCTAAAAGTTAATTAGGTCAAGATGACAAACCTGTAGCTATAAGTGGCAAAGATTGATCTTGAATCGAGGGCTTCTGACTTAGGAATCTATGTTTTGCTACATTGAAATAAGATGAATCAATTATACCCTCATATTCATTATTTTGTGGACACTTACCATTTATTTTTTACTTAATATTGCAGATTTTCATGGCTTACATTGATAACACAGGCCAAAACATCTGAAGTTTTTAATAACAATGTGATCCAAATATTTCTGGGGAAAATGGAAACTAATGAGGAAAGTTTTGCCTCATGAATTATCTAGTAAAAATAAGGGCACTAAATATGTTAGAAACAGACTATTCCTTCTAAGTAATATAAATTGACTTAAAAGTACAAAAGGGAACACTAAAAAATTTAAAATCTCACTTGTTGTTAGTAGCTGGCTTGATTGGCCTAAAAAGCCAAGTATTGAATGATAGATCTCTGATGTATCTCTGATTTGATTGGGAAACAATTCTCCATTTTTTCTCTTTTCCTTAGAAAATCTCTTTTCATTGAGGAATTTATATTTTCTTAATAAGAAAATTATGCAGAAGAATAATTAAAATACACAAGAATTTCTAGTTTGTTGCTATGGTATAATTAACTGCTCTGGGAGCAGAAGAAGATAGGCCCTCAAGGGCAGGCTTCCAGAAGAAAGAACCCTTGAGCTAAGACTTAATGATTGTAGATACTCTCCAGGTGGATGAGGGAGGGGAGGATCAGCATGTGCAAAATGCAGAGACATAGATATCACAGGGTGTACAGAGAACTACAATCAGTTGTTCCAATTAAGTCAAGACTTTAAGGAATAAAATTACCAGGATGGCAATTCAAAATAGTTTGGAGGAACAAAAAGAGCAGAGTGAATTTATTGTTCAAACAATGGAAAATCTCCAGAGGCTCTTTTCAAGCACAGATGGATGGGAAGATTTAAAAGATGCCATCAGTTCTCTGTTTCATTTTATCCCTTCACATTCTTTCCATCCATTTCTTTCTTTCTTTCTTTCTGCCTTCCTTTTTTGTTTTGGCTTCTGACTTACTCTGATCCTTAAACAGGCTCTTACTACAGAGAAATTAAGATCACCATCAGAAGTGCTGAACTAAGATCATCCTGGATCACAAAGTGTGTATTCATTTTATGACTAATCTCCCATGGATGATGTAAATTTCCTGATAATATGTCCCCTACTACCCTGTCCCATTTTATTTCTATTTTTTTACCTATATTTCTGTCATATACATATCAGGTTAAGAAACTGATATAGATAAGTGGTGAGCCTTTGTCAGAAATGCAGTAACTTAATATGTGAGAAAAATAAGGTAACTCTAGTAACTAGAGGGATAATACAGGGAAACAAAAATTCTGAGACATTTGTGATAATTGAAACTTATTATCTTTACTATATTTATATCATAATTCATTTAACCAATTTATTTAGGCAACAATGTACTAATATAAATGTAAAATTTTTCCAATTGCTATTAAACTCTACAATAGGTATGCTTGTGGAAGCTATTTTGTTTGTAGTTTTAGAAGCTGAAATGCAAGGAAAAGAATAATGCATAGTTATAAATGGATACATATCATACATATCAGCCAATAATTAGCCTTAAGAAAAAATATCCAGCTTTCACTTTCACCAGCAATCTAGTTGTATTAATTTTCCAGCAGAATAGACCCCCTGAACTTATGTATCTTTGTTACTGTCAATATGATAATGCAATTTCATTGGAAGATAATTTTTTGTGTATATTTTTGCAAAGTGAGATACATTTATAACTGTCTTCTAGGTCTATTCATGGTTTAGTTGGTAAAGGGTGGCAAAGAGAAACGGTCAGAACATTTACTGTCTTGTAACTGAATTTCTAATCATAAAAGATATCCATGTATATCTAATTCAAAGATAAAGTCAGGTGTAAGAAAGAATTGACAAATTCTACATCTTTATAAAAATAATAGGATGGGGAACACGTGTATACCTGTGGCTAATCCATGTTTATGTATGGCAAAACCAATACAATATTGTAAAGTAATTAACCTCCAATTAAAATAAATAAATTTATATTTAAATAATAATAATAGGTTAACAGTATAAATTAGAAAGAAAGGAGTCAGATGAAGATGGCATGTGCTACTTCCATGTCTCAGATGGAAGGGCCAGAAAAACAAATGAGAAAGCCATTTGGATGTAATAACAAAGCAGGAGAGAGAAAAGGAAGAAAAACTAAGGAACAGATAGGTGATGTCTCCAGCTCGAAATCCTCAAAGCTTTCAGCCTGCCTTTCCTGCTTGTTATGCTATAACAATATATGTGGACACTCAATGAAATGTCCTCGGCCTTGAGACTATTAATAATTTTTGAATTGGAAGCAGTTGCCTAGAAAATACTGTAAACCAAATGCTTGAATTCTCTTGGCCTTATTCATCGCCTATTGAGAAATTTATCCCATTAAACTGCAGTTTTATTTCAGTGCCCTTAGATAAACTCTGTGTGTCAAAGAATACTTCCGGTTGCACATTTTAAAATATTTCTGTACATTCTACATACTGGAAGCTTAATGAGAATTTTAATAAATTAAGAATCAATTTTTTCATTTTAATTTGTTTTTTAAATATAAATTTATTTATTTTAATTGGAGGTTAATTACTTTACAATATTGTATTGGTTTTGCTATACATCAACATGAATCCACCACAGGTATACACGTGTTCCCCATCCTGAACCTTCCTCCCTCCTCCCTCCCTGTACCATCCCTCTGGGTCGTCCCAGTGCACCAGCCCCAAGGACCCAGTATCATGCATCGAACCTGGACTGGCGATTCATTTCATATATGATATTATACACGTTTCAATGCCATTCTCCAAAATCATCCCACCCTCTCCCTCTCTCACAGTGTCAAAAATCCTGTTCTATACATCTGTGTCTCTTTTGCTGTCTCACATACAAGGTTATCGTTACCATCTTTCTAAATTCCATATACATGTGTTAGTATACTGTATTGGTGTTTTTCTTTCTGGCTTTCTTCACTCTGTATAATAGGCTCCAGTTTCTTTTCCCTCTAACCCACATTCAAAGCAATCAAAACCTAAAATAATACTAGCCACTTTTATTATTTATACATCGAACAAGTATTTAGTGCTAGATCTTGAAGAAAAGTTGACACTGACGATATCTATGCCTTTGATGTGTCATTCTTTAAATAAGGTGAGCAGGCAAACAGGAACTGAGATGGGAAATAATATTTGAATTATTGACTCCCACATTCAAGATAAAGTGAAGTCACATTACATGCATTATTTCTAGACCCATAAAAAACCCAGGTTAAATCCTGGGTGCGTTTGAAGAAAAGGTGGTTGGATATTCATGAAGTTTCCCCTAGTTTTTAACACCAGTAGTCAGAAGATGAAGGATTTAAATACATGTTTCTTTTACCTTTTTAGATTTTGCCAGTTTTGGTGGTGGTCGTGGTTTAGTCTCTAAGTAGTGACCAACTCTTGTGGTCCTGTGGACTGTAGCCTGCCAGGCTCCTCTGTCCATGGAATTCTCCAGGCAAGAATACTGATACAGGATGCTTGGGCCCGGTGCACGGGGATGACCCAGAGAGATGTTATGGGGAGGGAGGTGGGAGGGGGGTTCATGTTTAGGAACGCATGTACACCAGTGATGGATTCATGTCAATGTATGGCAAAACCAATACAGTATTGTAAAGTAAAATAAAGTTAAAATAAAAATTAAAAAAAAAAGAATGAATAATATTTCATTCAATAGATTTAAAAAAAAAAAAGAATACTGGAGTGGATTGCCACTTCCTTCTCCATGTTTGCCAGTTTTATTTCACTTCTAATCAAGCTAGATAGGATTTCTCTGTTTGTTTTCAATAATATAAAATGGAAGGATAAGTACTGAAATTCTCATCAGCACATCCTTCATTCCTAACAATAGAAATTGCTAGTAATTTCATTTTTGTTTACTTCAGACTTTCACACCTAGAATATACTTTTCTGTCCTTTTCTACTATTATTTTGCCTTAGTAGGTACCTCACATATTGATAATTGAAATAGCTTTTATAGTCCCTAGAAAAGAGAACCCCCTAAATAATTACATCTCTTGTCTCAATGGCCATTACATGATATTTCTGCTACCCACTTTCCTATTTTTCCCTCCCAAGTATGAACCAGAACACTAAGGGTATGTAAGATGATGGGGAAGATCATAGCTGTTCTAACTGCAATTCTTTCTCAAAGCAGGACTCTGTTTCAAGACTGCCAAATTGTCTCTTTTAACTTCTTTTAACTATTATTTTAATTTAAATAGAGTTGATTTACAATATTTTGCTAGTTTCAGTTGTAAAGCAAAGTGATTCAGTTACATAGATAAATAAATAATTCCCCTTATACATTATTATGAAATATTGAGTATAGTTTCTTATATTTCCTTTTAAAGTCAAAATATGTTTGTTTGTTTGTTTGTTTGTTTTCCTAAAGTATATGTGCCCTCTGTCACTCAGTTGTGTCCAACTTTTCAAGACCCCATGGACTGTTGCCTGTCAGGCTTCTCTGCTTATAGAACTTTCCAGGCAAGAACACTGGAGTAGATTGTCATTTCCTACTCTAGGGGATCTTCCCAACTCATCGAATCCACATCTCCTGTGTCTCCACATCTCCTGTGTCTCTGAAGCCCTGAAGTACATAAATACACTAATCTATGTATTAGGAATACCTGCTGTTCATGCATTCATTCATTCTCCAGATACTTTTTATGAATGCTCTATTATGTACCAAGTATTTTCCTAGGTTCTAGAACTACACACACACACACACACAAAGTTGCTGTGCTCATCCGGTTATATCTAAGGAATATTCCTAGACTAAATTTTCTCCCACATTGTAGGTAGACGCTTTACCATCTGAGCCACCAGGGAAGTAAAAATATTTTTTGGAGCCACTTTTCTTGGGGAAAGGGGTAGTGGAATGGGTTGCCATTCTTTCTGCAACAGATATTTCTGACCCAGGGATTGAACCTGGGTCTCCTGCATTGTAGGCAAAAGAGTCCAAAATGCAGTACTTGGATGCAATCTCAAAAAAAAACAAATGATCTCTCTTTGTTACCAAGGCAAACCATTCAATATGACGGTGATCCAAGCCTATGCCCCAACCCGTAACACTGAAGAAGTTGAAGCTGAACGGTCTATGAAGACCTACAAGACCTTTTAGAACTAACACCTCCCAAAAGATGTCCTTTTCATTATGCGAGACTGGAATGCAAAAGTAGGAAGTCAAGAAAAACCTGGGGTAATAGGCAAATTTGGCCTTGAAAACAGAATGAAGCAGGGCAAAGGCTAATAGAGTTTTGTCAAGAAAAGGCACTGGTCATAGCAAACATCCACTTTCAACAACACAAGAGAAGCCTCTACACATGGACATCACCAGATGGTCAACACCAAAATCAGATTGTATTCTTTGCAGCCAAAGATGGAGAAGCTCTATACAGTCAACAAAAACAAGACCAGGAGCTGACTGTGGCTCAGATCATGAACTCTTTATTGCCAAATTCAGACTTAAATTGAAGAAAGTAAGGAAAACCACTAGGCCATTCAGGTATGACTTAAATCAAATCCCTTATGATTATACAGTGGAAATGATAAATAGATTTAAGGGACTGGATCTGATAGATAGAGTACCTGATGAACTATGGACAGAGGTTCCTGACATTGTACAGGAGACAGGGATCAAGATCATCCCCATGGAAAACAAATGCAAAAAAGCAAAATGGTTATCTGGGGAGGACTTACAAATAGCTGTGAAAAGAAGAGAAGTGAAAAGCATAGAAGAAAAGGAAAGATATAAGCATCTGAATGCAGAGTGCCAAAGAACACTTGGAGAGATAAGAAAGTCTTCCTCAGCGATCATTGCAAAGAAATAGAGGGAAAAAATAGAATGGGAAAGACTAGAGATCTCTTCAAGAAAATTAGAGATACCAAGGGAACATTTTATGCAAAGATGGGCTCGATAAAGGACAGAAATGGTGTGGGCATAACAGAAGCAGAAGATATTAAGAAGAGGTGGTAAGAATCCACAGAAAAACTGTACAAAAAAGATGTTCAGGACCAAGATAATCACAATGGTGTGATCACACATCTTGAGCCAGACATTCTGGAATGTGAAGTCAAGTGGGCCTTAGAAAGCACCGCTATGAACAAAGCTAGTGGAGGTGATGGAATTCCAATCGAGTTATTTCAAATCCTGAAAGATGATGCTGTGAAAGTGCTGCACTCAATATGTCAGCAAATTTGGAAAACTCAGCAGTGGCCACAGGCCTGGAAAATATCAGTTTTCATTCCAATCCCAAAGAAAGGCAGTGCCAAAGAAAGCTCAAACAACCGCACAATTGCACTCACCTCACACACTAGTAAAGTAATACTCAAAATTCTCCAAGCCAGGCTTCAGCAATACGTGAACTGTGAACTTCCAGGTGTTCAAGCTGGTTTTAGAAAAGGCAGAGGAACCAGAGATCAAATTGCCAATATCCGCTAGATCATTGAAAAAGCAAGAGAGTTCCAGAAAAACATCTATTTCTGCTTTATTGACTATACCAAAGCCTTTGTGTGGATCATGATAAACTATGGAAAATTCTGAAAGAGATGGGAATACCAGAGCACCTGACCTGCCTTTTAAGAAACCTATATTCAGGTCGTCAGGAAGCAACAGTTAGAACTTCATGGAACAACAGACTGGTTCCAAATAGGAAAAGGAGTCCGTCAAGGCTGTATATTGTCACCTGCTTATTTAACTTCTATGTAGAGTACATCGTGAGAAACGCTGGACTGGAAGAAACACAAGCTGGAATCTAGATTGCTGTGGAAAATATCAATAACCTCAGATATGCAGATGACACCACCCTTATGGCAGAAGTGAAGAAGAACTAAGAAGCCTCTTGATGAAAGTGAAAGAGGAGAGTGAAAAAGCTGGCTTAAAGCTCAACATGCAGAAAACTAAGATCATGGCATCTGGTCCCATCATCATGGGAAATAGACGGGGAAACAGTGGAAACAATGTCAGACTTTATTTTGGGGGGCTCGAAAATCACTGCAGATGGTGACTGCAGCCATGAAATTAAAAGATGCCTACTCCTTGGAAGGAAAGTTATGACCAACCTAGATAGAATATTCAAAAGCAGAGACATTACTTTGCCAACAAGGTCCGTCTAGTCAAGGCTATGGTTTTTCCAGTGGTCATGTATGAATGTGAGAATTGGACTGTGAAAATACTGAGAGCCAAAGAATTGATTCCTTTGAACTGTGGTGTTGGAAAAAACTCTTGAGAGTCCCTTGGACTGCAAGGAGATCCAACCAGTCCATTCTGAAGGAGATCCGTCCTGGGTGTACTTTGGAAGGACTGATGCTAAAACTGAAACTACAATACTTTGCCACCTCTTGTGAAGAGTTGACTCATTGGAAAAGACTCTGAATCTGGGAAGGATTGGGAGCAGGAGGAGAAGGGGATGACAGAAGATGAGATGGCTCGATGGCATCAATGCCTCGATGGACATGAGTTTGAGTGAACTCTGGGAGTTTGTGATGGACAGGGAGGCCTGGTGTGCTGCGATTCATGGGGTCACAAAGAGTTGGACATGACTGAGCGACTGAACTGAACTGAACTGAACTTAGTTATTTTCAATCTTTACTGCAGATTAAAAAACTGCTAGGGAACTTTTTTTAAAAACCCAAACCCCCATCCTGTGAAAATGAATGTGTTACTTGCTCAGTCAAGTCTGATATTTTGTGATCACATGGAGTGTATCTTGCCAGATTCCTCTGTTCATAGAATTCTCCAGGCAAGAATACTGTAGTGGGTAGCCATTTCCTTTTCCAGGGAATCTTCCTCACCTAAGAATTGAATCAGTTATCTCCCACATTGCAGGCAGATTCTTTTCCATCTGAGCCACCAAGGAAGCCCTCCTTCATCCTATACCCTGTGTGTGCATGTGTGCTCAGTTGTATCTGACTCTTTCAAACTTCATGTAGGCTGCCAGACACCTCTGTCCATGGAATTCTCCAGGAAAGAATACTGGAGTCGGTTAACATTTCCTCCTTCAGGGAATCTTCCTGACTCAGTGATCAAACTTGATTCCCCTGCATCTCCTGCATTAGCAGGAGGATTCTTTACCACTGAGCCACCAGGGAAGCCTTTATGCCCTGTACCAATTAAGTTAAGAAAGGATCGGTTGTTATTTTTTAACTCCCTAGATTATTTCAACATGTAGACAAACTCAATAATCCATGATCCAACATCCTTTTTATCAATCTTTAATGTACAGGCAAATCAATTAAGAATTTTATTAAACACATATTCTAGTTCAATGGATCAGGGGTAGGCCCTAGGTTCTTCATGTCCAACAAGCAACCAGAAATTGCTACAGCTTCTGCTGTTAAACTGTATGCCACCTAGTGAATATAGCAAGGCAACAACATATCACCTTATCAGGCATGTAAAGGCTCTGCAGCTAGCTGCCTGTCCTTTTCTGATCCACATTTACCCAGTCCATCAAGGATAGTGGAGGCACCATGTTCCACATCAACAAGGATCACCCAAACATAGAGAAGAGACTCTTCAATGTTATATGTTTCTCTCACAACTTTGGAAGAACGCCCATCTCAACCCAAGTATGAGAAGTACTTCTAAGATGTGCACCTAAAAATGCTGATTTTAAAGGTCTTTCAGAAACACATTATGTTTGTATCTGACTCTTTGGGACTGTATGGACTGTAGCCCACCAGTCTCCTCTGTCCATGGGAGTCTCCCGGGAAGAATACTGGACTAGGTTGCCATGTTCTCCTCCAGGGGATCTTCCTGACCCAGGGATCGAACTCCCAGCTTCTTTACCACTAGCATCACTTGGGAAGCCCCAGACATATGTTTAATCAACAACTAAACCTCTAGGAAGATAAGAGGGAGCCAGACATCACTTCTATGTGAAATTCCAGTTTTGTAGCTTCTCCATATCCTAATGTGTTTCATAGGTGAATAACTTGAATAGAAATTATTCCACAACATAGTGAGTGATTAGACAAATGATGGGAAAGTCATGCTCTTTTTGTGAAAGTATACTCAACATTTAGAAGTGGGATATCTAGCTCCATGAGTGATGATCCCAATTTTTTTTTTCTAAAATCCGTTCTAAATTATCACTTACAATTTCCTGTATGTCCACCCCATTTCATTATTAAATACATGAAAAAAATAATTCTTGGAATATGCTTGATTTTATTTCCTTTATTTTGAATTTATTTGAATCAGTATCCTTATTTACTTTGATTAGAACTTGTACAAAACCCTATACTTATTGAAAATGATTGACATACAAAGTGAAAGAGATATGTACATATTTGGGAAAGAAACATGTTTGTTTGTTTTTTGCAAAGTGAGGGGAAAATGATGATATTTTAGCTTTTCAGTCACAGGAGTTCTGATATAAATCCAAAATATTTGACTATTATTGCAAAATTATATAATTTTGCCAGTGTAAATTGTTTTCTATAATATGTATTTTCATATATATTTTCTTTTCATATATATATATTATTTTACAGATTTGTTTTTTAGTTCATTTAGCAAATTATCATTAAATGTATACTTAGCCCACACACTAAGCGCAGGCGGCAGTGGCAGGCGTGCACTAAGAGCAGCCGAGAGCTACCCCACGTGTGAAGTCAGGGACAGTGGCCCAGAGTGCCAGGCTGCGATGGCGCAGGGACAGCTGGGAGGAGCCACCCGCATCAGAGGTCAGGGGCGGTGGCCGAGAGGAGCTACCCCATGTCCAAGGTCAGTGTCGGCCAGGAGGAGACACCCCACATCTGAGGTCAGGGCGGCAGCTGGGAGGAACTACCCAGCGTCCGAGGCCAGGGATAGTGACCCTGAGGAGCCACCCCAAGCCCGAGGCCAGGGGCGGAAGCTACGAGGAGCCACCCACGCCAGAAGCCAGGGCCAACGGCCAGGAGGAGCTACCCTAGGAGCGGTGACTGAGCAGGCACAGGAGGGCCTAGAGGAGCTATCCCACACTGAAGGTCAGGAACGGTGGTGGTAAGGAGATTCCCCTCATCCAAGGTAAGGAGCAGCGGCTGTGCTTTGCTGGAGCAACCGTGAAGAGCTACCCCACGCCCAAGGTAAGGGAAACCCAAGTAAGATGGTAGGTGTTGCAAGAGGGCATCAGAGGGCAGACACACTGAAACCATACTCACAGAAAACTAGTCAATCTAACCACACTAGGACCACAGCCTTGTCTAACTCAATGAAACCAAGCCATGCCTGCAGGGCAACTTAAGACAGGAGGGTCATGGTGGAGAGGTCTGACAGAATGTGGTCCAGTGGAAAAGGGAATTGCAAGCCACTTTAGTATTCTTGCCTTGTGAGCCCCATGAACAGTATGAAATGGCAAAATGATAGGATACCAAAAGAGGAACTCCCCAGCTTCATTAGGTGCCCAATATGCTACTGGAGATCAGTGGAGAAATAACTCCAGAAGAATGAAAGGGTGGAGCCAAAGCAAAAACAATACCCAGTTGTGGATGTGACTGGTGATAGAAGCAAGATCCAATTCTGAAAGAGATAGGAATACCAGACCACCTAACCCGACTCTTGAGAAATCTGTATGCAGGTCAGGAAGCAACAGTTAGAACTGGACATGGAACAACAGATTGGTTCCAAATCAGAAAAGGAGTATGTCAAGGCTGTATATTGTCACCCTGCTTATTTAAATTCTATGCAGAGTACATCATGAGAAACGCTGGACTGGAAGAAACACAAGCTGGAATAAAGATTGCCGGAAGAAATATCAATAACCACAGATATGCAGATGACACCACCCTTTTATGGCAGAAAGTGAAGAGGAACTAAAAAGCCTCTTGATGAAAGTGAAAGAGGAGAGTGAAAAAGCTGGCTTACAGCTCAACATTCATAAAACGAAGATCATGGTGTCTGATTCCATCACTTCATGAGAAATAGATGGGGAAACAGTGGAAACAGTGTCAGACTTTATTTTGGGGGGCTACAAAATCACTGAAGATGGTGACTGCAGCCATGAAATTAAAAGACGCTTACTCCTTGGAAGAAAAGTTATGACCAACCTAGATAGTATATTCAAAAGCAGAGACATTACTTTGCCGACTAAGGTCCGTCTAGTCAAGGCTATGGTTTTTCCAGTAGTCATGTATGGATGTGAGAGTTGGACTGTGAAAAAGGCTGAGCTCCAAAGAATTGATGCTTTTGAACTGTGGTGTTGGACAAGACTCTTGAGAGTCCCTTGGACTGCAAGGAGATCCAACCAGTCCATTCTGAAAGAGATCAACCCTGGGATTTCTTTGGAAGGAATGATGCTAAAGCTGAAGCTCCAGTACTTTGGCCACCTCATGCGAAGAGTTGACTCATTGGAAAAGACTCTGATGCTGGGAGGCATTGGGGGCAGGAGGAGAAGGGGATGACAGAGGATGAGATGGCTGGATGGCATCACGGACTCGATGGATGTGAGTCTGAGTGAAATCCGGGAGATGATCATGGACAGGGAGGCTTGGCATGCTGTGATTCATGGGGTCGCAAAGAGTCAGACACGACTGAGTGACTGAACTGAACTGAACTGAATACTTAGCCCACATGCTTTGTAAAGCAAAACATTAAAGTATTGGGAAAGTTAGCCAAAATAAAACAAATATTTTGTTATAGTAGGTCAACTAAACTTCACCTTTAATGGATGTGTAAAGTATTTTTCAAGATAGTGTGATAACATTTTATCATTGCTTTAACAAACTGTCATAAAATTAGAAGTTTAAAATAAACCCATTTATTAAGTTCTTGCAGCCGATGTCAAGGTACAGAGTGACTCAGCTGGTTCCCTTCTTGGTGTTTTGAAATGCAGAAATCAAGGTATCAGTAGGTCTGTATTGCTTTCTGGAAGCTCTGTGAATGTATCCACTTACAAGCTCATTCCTTGCTAACTATCAGGCTGGGCATTTCTCTGTTTTAAAGTCCATAACATCAATTACATTTACAAGATCCTTTTGGCCACATAATATAATATGTTCATAGATTCCTTTCATGAAGGTGTGTATAACTTTGGGGGGTCATTTTGCCTACCATTGTTGTTCAGTCACCAAGTTGTGTCCAACTCTTTGCGACTCCATGGACTGTAGCACTCCAGGCATCCGTATCCCTCACTATCTCCCAGAGTTTGCCCAAGTTCATGTCCATTGAATCAGGGATTGCTAGCAAACCATCTAATCCTCTGCCACTCTCTTCTCCTTTTGCCTTCAATCTTTCCCAGCATCAGGGTCTTTCCATTGAGTCAGCTTTTCACATCAAGTGGGCAAAATATTGGAGCTTCATCACCAGCCCTTCCAATGAATATTCAGTTTATTTCCTTTAGGATTGACTGGTTTGGTCTCCTTGTTGTCCAAGGGACTCTCAAGAGTCTTCTCTGGCACCACAGCTTGAAATCATGAATTCTTCAACACTCAACCTTCTTCATAGTTCACCTCTCAGATCCTTACAGGACTAGTGGAAAGTCCATAGCTTTGGCTTCCCTGGTAGTTCAGAGGTTAAAGCATCTTCCCACACTGCAGGAGACCCGGGTTCGATCCCTGGATTGGGAAGATCCCCTGGAGAAGTAAATGGCAACCCACTCCAAAATTCTTGCCTAGAGAATCCCATGGATGGAGGAGTCTGGTAGGCTACAGTCCACCGGGTCGCAAAGAGTCGGACAAAACTGAGCGACTTCACTTCTTTACTTCACCTTTGTTGGAAAAGTGATACTTTTGCTTTTCAGTACCTAGGTTGTCAAAGCCTTCCTTCCAAGAAGCAAGCATCTAATTTCATGATGGCAGTCACCATCCACAGTGATTTTGGATCCCAAGAAGAGAAAATGTGTCACTACTTCCACATTTCCCCTTTCTATTTGTCATGAAGTGATGGGATTGGATGCCATGATCTTTGTTTTCTTAATGTTGTGTTTTAAGGGAGCTTTTTCCCTCTCCTCTCTCACCCTTATCAAGAGGCTCTTTAGTTCCTCTTTGCTTTCTGTCATTAGAGTGGTATCATCAGCATATCTGAGTTTGTTGTTTTTCCCAGCAATCTTGATACTATAGACAGATTAATCACTGGATTCTGATAATATTGAACTTTCCTTGTTAGAGATAAGTAGGATGATAGAGTAAGAAAGATCAGAGAAACTAGATGTTTTATGATTCCTCCTGACTCCATGAGAAAGACGTTTTGTAGGTTTTCAAAGATAGTTTAACTTTCTTTCCTGATATGTACATTCACTAGTAAGGTCTTTTAGAAATCATCTCTAATGGTGTGAGTTGACATTCCCCATCAAATGGTTTGATGCTGATTTGTCATGGCATGTCAAGCAGTACATCCTGAGTCAAGCATAAAACACACAAAAAAGGAATTGATTTGATTTACTGAAGTTACATTAAATCTCCCATTTCAGAGAACTTTATAAGACAACTTGTAATCAGTTATTCTTCACAGAAATCTGATTCAATTGCTAAAGACACGTGTAAATGAGATTGGGAAAATTATATGTTCTATATTGCTTTTTGCAGGAAAAATTATTTGTAGGCATAGATAGGGAAATCAAACATATGCAAGATAGTTGGCTTAGTTAAACTTGAATACTTAGATAATTCAATGTTAGTATTTTAAGGGTAAACTAAAAACCTGTTATTGTAAATTTTATCCTTGTAGTGAATATTAACTGCTGCTACTTACATGAAAATCTGTAAATCAAATGTAACTTTTTACAGTGAAATAATAATTGAAAAAATCATAAATAGGAATTTGTCCCAATGTAAATCAATAGTGATTTTTGTACCTACTTTATAATTAGCATTGCCCTCATTCATCTGACTGAAAATTTTTGTGATTTTATAATTTAACTAGAAAAATGTGAAGGAAACTAGTTTCCCA
>SJYQ01003051.1:256623-283947 GCA_006410935.1 Redunca redunca | reverse complement strand
TTGTCCATTTTATTGGCATATAATTGCTGATAGTAGTCTTTTATGATCCTTTGTATTTCTGTGTTGTCTGTTGTGATCTCTCCATTTTCATTTCTAATTTTATTGATTTGATTTTTCTCTCTTTGTTTCTTGATAAGTTTAGATAATGGTTTGTCAATTTCATTTATCCTTTCAAAGAACCAGCTTTTGACTTTGTTGATTTTTGCTATGGTCTCGTTTGTTTCTTTTGCATTTATTTCTGCCCTAATTTTTAAGATTTCTTTCCTTCTACTAACTCTGGGGTTTTCTGTTTCTTCCTTTTCTAGTTGCTTTAGGCATAGAGTTAGGTTATTTATTTGACTTTTTTCTTGTTTCTTGAGGTATGCCTGTATTGCTATAAATCTAACTTTGATAAATTCAAAAAAATTGAAATCATTCCAAGCATCTTTTCTGACCATAATGCAATAAGATTAGATCTCAATTACACGAGAAAAACTATTAAAAATTCCAACATATGGAGGCTGAACAACACGCTTCTGAATAATCAACAAATCACAGAAGAAATCAAAAAAGAAATCAAATTATGCATAGAAACTAATGAAAATAAAACACAAAAACCCAAAACCTGTGGGACACTATAAAAGCAGTGCTAAGAGGAAAGTTCATAGCAATGATCACAGTTTCAATTTCCATGCTTGTGATGGGTCTGTTAAGATTTTCTGTTTCATCCTGGTTCTGTTTCCAAAAGTTGTACTTTTCCAAGAATTTGTCCATTTCTTCCACATTGTCCATTTTATTGGCATATAATTGCTGATAGTAGTTTCTTATGATCCTTTGTATATCTGTGTTTTCTGTTGTGATCTCTCCATTTTCATTTCTATCTTTATTGATGTGATTTTTCTCCTTTTGTTTCTTGATGAGTCTGGCTAATGGTTTGTCAATTTTATTTATCGTTTCAAAGAACCAGCTTTTGGCTTTGTTGATTTTTGCTGTGGTCTCTTTTGTTTCCTTTGCATTTATTTCTGCCCTAATTTTTAAGATTTCTTTCCTTCTACTAATCCTGGGGTTTTCCATTTCTTCCTTTTCTATTTGCTTTAGGTGTAGAGTTAAGTTATTTATTTGACTTTTTGCTTGTTTCTTGAGGTATGCCTGTATTGCTATGAACCTTCCCCTTAGCACTGTTTTTATAGTATCCCACAGGTTTTGGGTTGTTGTGTTTTCATTTTCACTTGTTTCTATGCATATTTTGATTTCTTTTTTGGTTTCTTCTGTGATTTATTGGTGATTCAGCAGGGTGTTGTTCAGCCTCCATATGTTGGGATTTTTGATAGTTTTCTCCTGTAATTGAGATCTAATCATACTGCATTGTGGTCAGAAAAGATGCTTGGAAAGGTTTCAATTTTTTTGAATCTACCAAGCCTAGATTTATGGCCCAGGATATGATCTATCCTGGTGAAGGTTCCATGTGTGCTTGAGAAAAAGGTGAAATTCATTGTTTTGGGGTGAAATGTCCTATAGATATCAATTAGGTCTAACTGGTCTAACGTATCATTTAACATTTGTGTTTCCTTGTTAATTTTCTTTTTAGTTGCTCTATCCATAGGCATAAGTGTGATATTAAAGTCTCCCACTATTGTTGTGTTATTGTTAATTTCCCCTTTCATACTTATTAATATTTGTCTTACATATTGTGGTGCTCCTATGTTGAGTGCATATATATTTATAATTGTTATATCTTCTTCTTGGATTGATCCTTTGATCATTATGTAGTGTTCTTTGCCTCTTTTCACAGCCTTTGTTTTAAAGTCTATTTTATCTGAGTATTGCTATTCCTGCTTTCTTTTGGTCTCAATTTACGTGGAATACCTTTTCCCAGCCCTTCACTTTCAGTCTGTATGTGCCCCTTGTTTTGAGGTGGGTCTCTTGTAGACAACATATATAAGGGTCTTATTTTTGTATCCATTCAGCCAGTCTTTGTCTTTTGGTTGGGGCATTCAACCCATTTATGTTTAAGGTAATTATTGATAAGTATGATCCCATTGACATTTACTTTATTGTTTAGGGTTTGAGTTTATACACTTTTTTTGTTTCATGTCTAGAGAAGATCCTTGAGCATTTGTTGGAGAGCTGGTTTGGTGGTGCTAAATTCTCTCAGCTTTTGCTCGTCTGTTTAGCTTTTGATTTCTCCTTAATATTTGAATGAGATCCTTGCTGGGTACAGTAATCTGGGCTGTAGGTTATTTTCTTGCATCACTTTAAGTATGTCCTGCCATTCCCTTCTGGCCTGAAGAGTTCCTATTGAAAGATCAGCTGTTATGCTTATGGGAATCCCCTTGTGTGTTATTTTTTATTTTTCCCTTGCTGCTTTTAATATTTGTTCTTTGTGTTTGATCTTTGTTAATTTGATTAATATGTGTCTTGGGGTGTTTCCCCTTGTGTTTATCCTGTTTTGGACTCTCTAGGTTTCTTGGACTTGTACACTTCTAAGTTCATTGTTAACAATATCTTTTAATCTCTTCATCCCTTTGACTGTGAACACTAATATTTGCTCCTCTTTAGTCCTTGCTAGTTAGGGCCTGACAAAAACGTGGTCCACTGAAGAAGGGAATGACAAACACTTCAGTATTTTTGCCTCGAGGACCCCATGAGCAGTATGAAAAGACAAAAAGTTTTAACACTGAAAGATGACCCCCCACGCCCCAGGTCGGTGGATGTCCAATATACTTCTGAGAAAGAGTGGAGAAACAGGTATAGAAAGAATGAAGAGGCTGAGCCAAAGTGGAAACAACACCAGCTGTGATTGTATCTGTTGGTGAAAGTAAAGTCTGATTATAGAAAGAACAATATTGCATAGGAGCCTGGAATGGTAAGTCCATGAAACGAGGTAAATTGGATATGGTCAGACAGGAGATAGCAAGAGCAAACACTGACATTTTAGGAATCAGTGAACTAAAATGGACTGGAATGGGTGAATTTAATTCAGATGACCATTATAAATACTACTGTGGGCCAGAATCCTTTCGAAGGAATGGAATAGCCATTGTAGTCAACAAAAGAGTCTGAAATGCAGTACTTGGTTGCAGTCTCAAAAATGACAGAATGATCTCTGTTCATTTCCAAGGTAAATCATTTGACATCACAGCAATCCAAGTCTATACCCCAACCACTAATGGCAAAGAAGCTGAAGTTGAACAATTCTATGAAGATCTAAAAGACCTAGAATTAAAAAGATGTCCTTTCTGTCATAGAGGACTGGAATGAAAAAGTAGGAAATCAAGAGATACCTAGAATAATGAGTACATTTGGCCTTGGAATACAAAATGAAGCAGGGTAAATGCTAACAAAGTTTTGCCAATGGAATGTACTGGTCATAGCAAACACTCTCTTCCAACAACACAAGAGATGCCTCTACACAAGGACATCAGTAGATGGTCAATACTGAAATCAGATGGATTAGATGGCACCTCACTCCAGTACTCTTACCTGGAAAATCCCATGGATGGAGGAGCCTGGTAGGCTGCAGTCCATAGGGTGGAGAAGAGTCAGACATGACTGAGTGACTTCACTTTCACTCTTCATTTTCATTTGGAGAAGGAAATGGCAACCCACTCCAGTGTTCTTGCCTGGAGAATCCCAGGGACAGGGGAGCCTGGTAGGCTGCTGTCTATGGGGTCGCATAGAGTCAGACACGACTGAAGTGACTTAGCAGCAGTAGAAGCAGCAGCATATTCTTTGCAGCTGAAGATGAAGAAAACTGATACAGTCAGCAAAAACAAAAACTGGAGCTGACTGTGGCTCAAATCATTATGGCAAAATTAAGCTCCTTTTTCAGCTCTGTATTGCAAAATTCAGGCTCAAATTCAAGAAAGTTGGGAAACCACTAGGTCACTAGGTATGCCATAAATCAAATCCCTTAAGATTATACAGTGGAGGTGACAAGTTGATTCAAGGGATTAGAACTGATAGATAGAGTGCCTGAAGAACTATGGACAGAGGTTCACACCACTGTACAGGAGGTGGTGACTAAAACCATGTCCAAGAAAAGGAAATGTAAGAAGACAAAGCAGTTGTCTAAGGAGGGGTTAAAATAGCTGAGAAAGGAAGAGAAGCAAAAGGCAAAGTCGAAAGGGAAAGATATTGTCAACTGAATGCAGAGTTTCAAAGAATATCAAGGAGAGATAAGAAAGCCTTTTCAAGTGAAGAATTCAAAGAAATAGAGAAATATAATAGAATGGGAAAGACTAGAGATTGTTGTATCTCCCTGGAGATACCAAGGGAATATTTCATGCAAAGATGGACACAATGAAGAATAAAAACTTCAAGGATCTAACAGAAGCAGGAGAGGTTAAGAAAAGGTGGCAATGATACACAGAACTGTATGACCAGTTCTTAATGGCCCAGATAACCACGATGGTGTGGTCACTCACCTAGAGGTAGCCATCCTGGAGTATGAAGTTAAGTAGGCCTTAGGGGATCTTCCTGACCCAGGAATTGAACCTGGGTCTCCCTCACTGCAGGCAGATGTTTTACCCTCTGAGCCACCAGGGAAGCCCTAGGAAGCATTACTGTGAACAAATTTAGTGGAGGTGATAGAATTACAGCTGAGCTATTTCAAATCTTTGAAGATGATGCTGTTAAAATGCTGCATTCATTACACCAACAAATTTGAAAAACTCAGCAATGGCCACAAGACTGGAAAAGATCAGTTTTCATTCCAATCCCAAAGAAAGGGAGAAGCAACAGTTAGAACCTGACATGGGAAAACGGACTGGTTCAAAATTGTGAAAGAATACGTAAAGGCTGTATATTGTCACTCTGCTTATTTAACTTATATGCAATTTATATCATGTGATATGATGGACTGGATGAATCACGACGTGGAGGCAAGATCTGCAGGAAAAATATCAACAACCTCAGATGTGCAAATGATACCACTTTAATGGGAAACAATGAAGAGGAACCTTGTAAGGTGAGAGAGGAGAGTTAAAAGCTGGCTTAAAACTCAAAGTTCAAAAAATGAAGATCATTGCATCATGTCCTATCACCCTATGGCAAATAGATGGAGAAAATGTAGGAACAGTGTTAGATTTAATTTTCTTGGTCTCCAAATTCAATGCAGGTGATGATTGCAGCCATGAAATTAAAAAAACTCTTGTTCCTTGGAAGAATGGCTATGACAAACCTAGAGAGTGTATTAAAAAGCAGAGACATCACTTTGCTGACAAAGGTCCATATAGTCAAAGCTATGATTTTTCCAGTAGGTATATATGGATGTAGGAATTGGACTATAAAGAAGAGTGAGCACCAAACAATTGATGTTTTCAAACTGTGGTGCTGGAGAAGACTCTTAAGAATCCTTTGGAAAGCAAGGAGATCAATCCTGAAGGAAATCAATTCTGAATATTCTTTGGAAGGATTGATGCTGACACTGAAGCTCTAATACTTTGGCCACCTGATATGAAGAGCTGACGCATTAGAAAGACACTGGTGTTGGTAAAGATTGAGGGCAAGAGGTGAAGGAGGTGACAGAGGATGAGATGGTTGGATGACGTCACTGACTCAGTGGACATGAATTTGAGCAGACTCTGGGAGATAGTGAAGGGCAGGTAAGCCTGGCTTATTGAAGTTCATGAGGTTGCAAAGATTGAACAACACCAACAAAAAGTCATGATGTGCTCACTAGGACATGTGTGCCTTTCACATTATTTCTTCTTCCTCAAATACCCTTCTCTCTTTTGCCCACTTTCCCCTGGCTAACTTCTCCTTTTAATACTCACATTAGACATCACCTTCCTGAGAATGTCCCCTTTAAAAATAACCTCCTTTGGGAAGCTTTCTCAGAGACTTCCCAAGATTGAGTTAGATCCTGTTCACTTGATATTCTGGAAACAGGCATTTATCCCATATAATGCTTTTGTTTTCAGATTGAAGTTTTCCTTGTTCGCCTTTCACACCGTTATCTAAAGTCATCAAGGGACTCTGTCTTGTTCTCAGTTAAGCCCATAATATTTAGAGTACCGAAATAAATAAGTATGATATGAATGACTGATTATTTTTTTAGCCATTGCAGTCTTCCTACTTCTTGACACCAGTGGGATAAGCCTTAAAGTTCATTCAGTTTTGTTTCATATCCTTAACGGAATACATTTCCAGTTTAAAATTTTATCAGAAGAAAAAGTACTAGTATTTTAAGAACAATTATCAACAATAACTGACATTTAAAAAAATGATTATAGACTGTAGGTGTTCACATATATATTATCTGAAAATTATTCATGAACTTTTCTTATCAGAACTATAAATAACTCGAAAAAAAATTACAGTGGGTATTTTGCCCAGAAATTACTTTTATTTTTAACTGATTTATTTTTTTCTTTTTTGCTTCTATTTGCATAACTGTAAATCCTCTTCCTTTCAATAAATATTTGTTGACTACTGACACTCTAAAGGCACATTGCTGGGCAGAGATTGTACAAATCAACAAAATGCTATTTGGTAACACTGACTGCTTTCTTACAGTGAGCAAATCTTCCTCAGAGTGAGGACAATGTTCAGGTATCTGTGTCCATTGTCTATGAGTTGAAGAGCTCCATATGCTCAACACTGTCCTTTCATTACTTTCTTCTTTTTCTGCCACAGGTCAGGACCCCACTTCTCTGTGCTGAGATATATTAGAACTGGAGTCTCCATAAGCTCAGGAGAGGACTGTATTTTCCCTCTCTTTGCAATTGTCAATTGAGATGTTCTAGGAGTATCAATTAGAACCCTCAAGATAGGTATTATTGCAGTCAAGTCCACTTTATGCACTGTCCCTAGTATTGCTTCCCAGGTGGTGCTATTGGTAAAGAACATGCCTGCTAATGCAGGAGACATGAGAGATATGGGTTCCATCCCTAGGCTGAGAATATCCCCTGGAGAAGGAACCGGGATACCCAATCCAGTATTCATGCCTGAGAAATCCCATGGACAGAGGAGTCTGGCTACAGTCCATGGGGTCACACAGAGTTGGACATGACTGAAATGACTTAGCACACACAATATTGCTTCAGTGATGCTACTTCATAGGCAAGATTATGCCTGGTGTCTACATAAAACACATGCAGAGCACTCAAAAAGACAAAGCTTTGGATTTTATTTTTAATACATGTATTCTATGCAATTGTTTTAAAAGAAGAATTTCTTTTTCCTTTTTCTTTTAACTACCATTTGGTGGAAGCACAACTGCCAAAAAAACCTGTTTTTTTTTTTTTTTTCTTTTAATAGGGTCAAGGCATCTAAACAGTCAAGTAATACAAACTGTTTCCTTCCTTGTAGCTGAAATTTCTTTGTTGCTTTAAATTTCCCAATCCAAATTAATGAACAATTTTCTCTGTAGTATAAGAATGGATTTGGCAATGCAAAGATCAGAGCAATCTTCTTCATTAAATTGGGCAAAGAAGACTCACTGGTCCTCAAACTGTTAAATGGATATTAGGGCTTTTAATGAATGGAACATTTATTTTTGTGCCAGCTCAACTAGCAACATTGACATGATTAGCATACATTTTGGCAACCATTCTAGCACAAGGTGTTAGTAAAAAGAGACTTTTATCTTTGAGCTTAATTTACTTTAACTTCTCTTGTTATAAATGTTTTTAGTGTGAATGAGATGTTTTTGTAAAGGAAATCCTGGCACAAGGAGTTATCGAAATATGTCCTTTTATTAATGTTAAAGGCATTTTTTAATGGTGGAGATGAAATCCATATCCTCAAACATATGAACCTCTTCAAATTCAGAAGTGAATAAAGTATTTTGTTATTTATACTGATAATTAAATCATTGCAATTGTGGAGGAATTTTTTTTTCTTTCTTTTAATGGTGTTACTTGTTTCACATGTAGTTCTTTCATATAAAAAAAAGAGAAATAGATATAAAAATAACTGGTGGAGAATGGTTTCCTCCATTGCCCTATATTAATTACAAATGAAGTTTGGAGGGCTATATCAATTATGAATGAAAAGTTTGGGGAGCTAAATGATCTTAGTTTCTTAGCTCAGGTGGCTCTCAAGCAAAATGAATTTCCAATAAAAGTATATTTCCCTTTTGTAGCAAGCACTACAGTTTCATGTCTTATTATCTTACTTACTTAATTGTCAAATTGAAAATAAGAAAATGAGTTAATACATATTCAAAAGATCTTAAGTTTTTGTATTCAATTATTTTTTTGCAAAGTGTTTTTATTTTAAATTTGAAGCTTATAACAGAGTCAATAGAGGGTTTGCAATTAAAATGAGTGTTTATAATTGTTTCTAAGTCATAGTAAATAAATATGCATGCACATGTGCATGGCTATAAATTTTCATATGAACTATCAAGTACATAACCATAGTCTTTGTCTATGATATACACACACACACACAAACACACACACACATATATATGTCTATAATTACACATGTTTAATAATTTACCCAATGTTTATTTAAGTAATAAATTAGTATAATGTAAACTTTAGCATAACATAATATTTACAATTTACTCACATTGATCTTTAAAAGCAGATGAATGCCGTTAACGGGCACTTCAGTAAAACAACAAACCCATGTTCAATTATAAAACAGTAAAAATGAGAAAATTATGAAAATATATACCTTTAATTTGCAGACATATAAACACTTTTGGTACAGTACAAACACATGATGCCAAAAAGTAGAATGATCCAGTTTAAGCTAACAAATTCTTTGTTTACACAGATAATTTTGCTATAGCTCTCATATAAAATAAAATTTCCAGCTCACACAATGAAGTGAGGGTGATCAATCACTGATAAACCAGCTTGCTTCACTGCAAAGCATTCAGTAAAAGCTAAATTATCAAAGAGGTTTGCTGCTGGGCTTACAAATAAACTCTTGGAACTAATCCAAAGCCAAAGAAAGGAAGCCAGAAATGGTAGCCAACAAATCTAAACAACAACAAAACGATAAGTATAACTCTCATAGAAAAGGCCCCGCTAAAACAACAGATAGTGTCCACCAGCTTCTAGAATAATTTTAACAAGATTTCTTTTTTTTTTAAATGTAACACATGAATTTAAGTATATAAGATCTAACACAAAGCCCAAATATAAAGTACTACTGATGAGTTGTGAAAGCATCAAGATATCATAAACACCTATTAAGCAACTAAGGATTGAAACGTATCTTTGCTTCTGGTTGTTTTTCTTGGACATAACTTACATTTTCTTTAAGAAAGAATTTCCTGTGTTAACAGTAAATGCAGTGGTAAAGCAAATAGAAAGCCACGAGAGTACACAGAAAGTGAAATATTCTTCAGCACATCAGATCTTTAACACATGGCAAAATATTTATCCTTGCTAAAAAGGAACTGTGCTTCTTCACAGATGCCTTCTTTTTCAAATTAAAGATACCTTCTCTTTCAAATTATACATGATGCATTTGTGAGGTAATAAACATTATGTTTACAAATGCATTTATTTTATTTTTAATCATATATTTAAGTAGGGTGAAATCCCATTTAATCTCATCTTTGTTTAATGTTAAAAACAATATATTTAAAATAGACTCTTTCATTAATTTCATGTACAACTGTCATGTACAATACCTTAAAACAGTTCCCTGCAAAGGAGCAGTCGAAGCCCTCTTGTGGTTAAAGGACTTTTTAGACAAAAAATGCAACATACATTTTCTTACCTTACTCCTAGGTTTTAACAATCATCTGCTTGGTGTATGAAAGCTGCTAATCATGTCCAAGATTTTCTAAATAACAGCTCCATAACTGTTAGTGCCAATTTCATTTAAAAATTTCTGTACACATATTATAACTTCTGATTTTGAATTTAAAAACCTGTAAACAGCTATTTACAATATAGTACAAGTTATAAATTAGATGTCCTTTATTCGAACTGCCATCCACATTCTTGTTTTGGTGGTGAGAAATCCCCAAAATCAGTTGAAATATCTCTGCTATTCCACAGCAAAAAAAAATCAAATATTAGAAATATCTATTGGTTTCCTCTCTCTCATATGCAAGTCAATTTTTCCTTTTAATGGAGTTTGTACTTCCAAATTTTCATCCTCCCTATGGTGTTTCTTTTCTCTCCTTAAACAGATATATATGCCCATCCCTGTTAAGAATGTGATAGAACTCAAGCTTATTACAGATAGAGCTACTAATGTTGGCATACAGGATATAGATTCACCTTTCCTTTGAGTTGGTTCTATTGAAATCTGTGGTTCTTTCTCTTCTATGCTAATTTCTGGTTCCTTTCTTAAAAGATTCTCAATATAGCTCTCATTACTGACAGTGTCATTGACAAATAGATTCACCATGACTGTGGAATGGAGAGGTTCTGGATAACCATGATCACTCACTTTCACCAATAAACGATGGAGCCCATAATCTGTCTGCAGCAATGCCTCCTCCAAAGTAATGTTGCCAGTTTTAGGGTCAATTCTAAAGGATTCAGGCCTAGGCCCTCTTCTCCCTATGATGCTATAGGCTATGACAGCATTCATGCCTGTGTCTTTGTCAACTGCATAGACCTCTGTAACTAGTGAGCCAGGGAGAGTAGAAGGCAACACCAACAAATAAGACATGTTAGACTGAGGAAATAAAACGAGAGGTGGGTTGTCATTAATATCTAAAAGGAGAATTGTGATTTTTGCAGTAGAGGAGAGGGGAGGTGTACCTCCATCGATGGCTTCAACCCACAAAGTGTAGGAGCTTTGCTGCTCTCTGTCCAAAGAGACTTTAGCTCTCAGCAGGCCCTTTCCAGTGTCTATGACAAAAATATCACTCTGGTTCACCACGGAGAGAGCAACCCATCCGTTTTGCCCAGTATCGGCGTCTGTGACACTAATTACTCCAATTTCACCATATCCTGGAAAATTTTCTGGCACAAAGAAGCTGAAGTCCTTGTTGATGAACCTAGGGCTGTTGTCATTTTTATCCAACACTGTGATAATCACAGTAGCTACTGATTCTTGGGGTGGCTTCCCAGAGTCAACAGCTCTGACTGTGTACCTATACGTTTCTTTCTCCTCTCGATCCAGCTGAGTAGAAACTGTCAGAATACCTGTGACACTGTCTAAGGAAAAATATGATGGAGCATCAGGTCCCAGAAAATACGAAACTTGGCCCCTCTCTCCACTGTCAGCATCTGTAGCATCTAGCTTAGTCAAAAAGGCATTGGGTGCATTATTTTCTTCAATGGTTAGTTCCACCAAGGGTTGAAAGAAAACAGGAGCATTATCATTGTCATCTAAAAGTTGCACTTTAATCATTTTTTTAACTTGAAATCCCTCAGAGTTCCAAGCTACTATAGCTATTTCATAGAATTGCTGTAGCTCATAATCCATAGGTTTTGTTGTTTCTAGAAGATACTCATTACTGTATGGTTTGTAGGGCAATAACCTAAATGGTCCTTCACCTTCCAGATAGCAGTTCACCTTGTATTTACCTTCTGGATCTCTTATGGTAAAGAATGCAATTGGAGTGTTAATAGGTTCCAGTTCTTTCAGGTAAATAATACCATCTATCTCATTCACTATATAACGAGGGACGATTTCAGGTGGCCTGAAAATTACTTTGATAATAGTCACCAGGGCAGTGATCACAGCAGGGATGCAGCCTGGTCCATTAGCAAGGATGGTGAGCTTGTGTGTTTGCAGAACACTTCCTCCAATCTTACTGAAAAGTTTAATGACCCCGGTGTTTTCATTCAAATGGAATAAATCCTTGGATGCTTGTGGAACTTTCTGACTGTAAGAGTAGCTGATCTGAGCATTGTTTCCCAAGTCTCTGTCCACAGCCTGAACAGCTGCAATTGGTGTGCCCACAGTAGCATTCCCATACACGGTGATGTTGATTTGTGAGTCTGTGAAGAGTGGGCAATTGTCATTAATGTCACTTATGCCAATGGTGAGGGTGGCACTGCCTATCAGTGGTGGAGACCCACCATCCTCAGCTATGATAATGCTCACATACTGGTCCTGGGTCTCTCTGTCCAACAGTCCCATGACAATTAGGTAGGGGGTGCGCTCCCCATTCTCATTCTCCTCCACGTCCAGGGTGAACATACTATGGTAGTCCAGCAAGCGGTAGGTCTGAACACCATTAGTGCCCATATCTGGGTCCACGGCAGGATGCTCTATGGCCAGCCGGGTGTTTACAGGTGCATTTTCTGGGACCCAAACTAATATTTGGGAAATAGGAAACCGCGGGGCATTGTCATTGATGTCCCGGATAGCGATTTTTACCTTCACAAACCTAAAGTATTCCTGAGGCAGAACTAGGACATCCAGAAGCAAAAGACAAGAGTCAGCCGAAGGCGAAGAGGAGATGGAAATGCTGCCCCCCCAGGCAGTCCCTCTGCCTCCTTCAAGACACAAGGCCTCCCGGTCGATCTCCTGGGCAGAAGTGTGTAGCTCCCCTGAGCGGTTGTTTAGGGTCACGTACTGGCCACTCAGCCCCTGGGAGGCCAGGCTGAAGGAGAGAGGAGGGTTCCTCTCGGCGACGCTGTGCTGAGGCGACTGAGACTGCAGGTCCTGCCCCCCGGCGCTGGGCAGCAGCCGCAGGTCCTCCGCCAGGCTGCCGATGAGTACCCCCGCCGGTAGCCCCTCGTTCAGGCTGTACAGAATCTCTGTGGCCCGGCTGTAACTCGCCAGACAGTTGAACGGTCTCACGAAGAGGAAAAACAGAAGCAGATGCTGAATGGGTCGGGGAGGGGGCGGGGGTGGGAAGAGAAGGCTTGTTACAAACACGCAGAATCACAAAACCTGAAGTCAGAACGCGTGCCCCGGGCTCCTTCCGGCTCCATCCCCACTCTCAAAGGTAAAGGCTCCAGTCAAAACAGGGTTAAGAGGAAACTTGCTGCAAGGGAGAGATCTGCGCGGCCACGCTCTCTCCAAAACTTATTTTCTGTTTACTTTCTGCACCGCACCCCTACCCCGGCTCTCACCCGGTTCCCCATCACCCTCATTAAGTAAACGTTCAGAATCCCAAACTATCACGCACCCCGGGAAGTATGGTGGAGGGACTGCACTGCGCGGCTGGTAGTGGAGAGGACCAAGAAGTGGGCTCTTTATTTTTTCCCACTGAAATATTTCTACAGCTAAGGTCCCAGGAACGCGAAATGTCTTGCATCCCTTGCTATAAGACCGATAACAACAACAACAAGAACAACAACAATAAAAACATAGAAACTCTAGCCCCTCGGGCTCCCTACTCCACTAAATAAACGCTTTAGGTCTGAAGAATTGATATTCGTTTTAACACGTACCTAAAATCAAATCGAAAAGATCTGGATTTCCGCCCCATGATAAGCTCACACTAATCCCCCTTCCTAGGGAAAGAGGAGCAAACGCGGAAAATGAAATGCAAAAACAATTCGTCAGTTTCAGTAGACAGTCAAAGCCAGATGCCGGCCTCAGAAACCCCTCTATCTTAAAGCCATATGAGCACACCCTAACCCTTTCACCTCGTCTCCTTCCATTCGTGCTTCAGAAACTTCTCATTACCCAAGGACTTGCCTATTCCTTGCTAAAATGAAGAGATATTATCCCAAACTCCCGTTCTCTTCCCTCAACCTTCCCGTGAAGTTTGGAATAAGGTAAAAAGGTTTGAAAAACATGAAGGAGTAGGAACCGCACCACGGTGGTGCATGCTGTCAGGGCCGCGGGAATCCTGGACCTCAACCCTTACCGGCAGGTTTCCGTGGCTGGCTCTGCTGCTAGGACGACTGAGACTCCCCATATCCGGGCGCGGGCACCAGGTCGCCCGACTCCAGCTCACTGCCCCGGCCCGCAAGCCGCACGCATTCCCGCCGCCTCGCATTCCCCGGGAGGCTGCGGGCTGCGCGGCGGCGCAGGAGGGCGGCAGAGGACACTCCCTCTCTGGGCATGCAAATCGCGGGGGGAACCTCATCCAATAGTCCCCGGCTTGTCAATCAAGGACAGGAGCTCCTGGAGGCCANTTCAGGCTGTACAGAATCTCTGTGGCCCGGCTGTAACTCGCCAGACAGTTGAACGGTCTCACGAAGAGGAAAAACAGAAGCAGATGCTGAATGGGTCGGGGAGGGGGCGGGGGTGGGAAGAGAAGGCTTGTTACAAACACGCAGAATCACAAAACCTGAAGTCAGAACGCGTGCCCCGGGCTCCTTCCGGCTCCATCCCCACTCTCAAAGGTAAAGGCTCCAGTCAAAACAGGGTTAAGAGGAAACTTGCTGCAAGGGAGAGATCTGCGCGGCCACGCTCTCTCCAAAACTTATTTTCTGTTTACTTTCTGCACCGCACCCCTACCCCGGCTCTCGCCCGGTTCCCCATCACCCTCATTAAGTAAACGTTCAGAATCCCAAACTATCACGCACCCCGGGAAGTATGGTGGAGGGACTGCACTGCGCGGCTGGTAGTGGAGAGGACCAAGAAGTGGGCTCTTTATTTTTTCCCACTGAAATATTTCTACAGCTAAGGTCCCAGGAACGCGAAATGTCTTGCATCCCTTGCTATAAGACCGATAACAACAACAACAAGAACAACAACAATAAAAACATAGAAACTCTAGCCCCTCGGGCTCCCTACTCCACTAAATAAACGCTTTAGGTCTGAAGAATTGATCTTCGTTTTAACACGTACCTAAAATCAAATCGAAAAGATCTGGATTTCCGCCCCATGATAAGCTCACACTAATCCCCCTCCCTAGGGAAAGAGTAGCAAACGCGGAAAATGAAATGCAAAAACAATTCGTCAGTTTCAGTAGACAGTCAAAGCCAGATGCCGGCCTCAGAAACCCCTCTATCTTAAAGCCATATGAGCACACCCTAACCCTTTCACCTCGTCTCCTTCCATTCGTGCTTCAGAAACTTCTCATTACCCAAGGACTTGCCTATTCCTTGCTAAAATGAAGAGATATTATCCCAAACTCCCGTTCTCTTCCCTCAACCTTCCCGTGAAGTTTGGAATAAGGTAAAAAGGTTTGAAAAACATGAAGGAGTAGGAACCGCACCACGGTGGTGCATGCTGTCAGGGCCGCGGGAATCCTGGACCTCAACCCTTACCGGCAGGTTTCCGTGGCTGGCTCTGCTGCTAGGACGACTGAGACTCCCCATATCCGGGCGCGGGCACCAGGTCGCCCGACTCCAGCTCACAGCCCCGGCCCGCAAGCCGCACGCATTCCCGCCGCCTCGCATTCCCCGGGAGGCTGCGGGCTGCGCGGCGGCGCAGGAGGGCGGCAGAGGACACTCCCTCTCTGGGCATGCAAATCGCGGGGGGAACCTCATCCAATAGTCCCCGGCTTGTCAATCAAGGACAGGAGCTCCTGGAGGCCAGAAAGGCGTGCGGGCGCTGGGGCACGGTCATGATTTCCTGCTCCGGACGTGGGCACGTCCAGACCCGGCCTGAGGAGCCGGAGCTGGGACTTGCCTCGGAAGACCGCGGCTAGGCTCCACCTGGTCCGGCTCTAGGAGCGTGTCCGCGGCCTCTCTCCTCGCAGCACCAGTCAGGACCCAAGTCCACAGGTTGAAATAAATAAAGAACTCTGCATTTATATCCGAATAGAGCATAGCGAGTAAATAAGTATGCATTCACATCCGAATGGAGAATAAGTATGCATTTATATCCGAACAGCAAGTACGCGCTACAAGGCAACCATAGGCGCGATCCCCAAATGCCAGCTTTGCCACCAGTTCATCGGAGACTTGGATTCAGCAATGTTTGCAAGGAGGAAGAAACCCCACTTTCTCTGCGGAGGGAAGGGATTTCAAGCTCTTTGTAAGGCGGTCTCAAGTTAAGAAGCAAATATGAGAACTCAGGGAACATTTCAATATGCTTTAATTTCGAAGCTTCGCTGTTGGTGGCTGTTGGTGGTGGTAGTTTCCATGTCGTAGGCGCAAGCGTCCCTGGGTGTCTCTGCCCTGTGGTCTTTAAGAGAGTCGCAGCTTCTGGCTAAGGTAAAGAGCCAAAAGGGAGGGTGGAAACTATTGCTTGGTAGCCTAAGTGGTTTTACCTGCAAGCAGTTTTACCACATTTCTCTAAGGAAAAGAGGTGGATTTTTTTTTTTTTTTTTTTTTTGCAAGGCACTTACTGAAGACTGGGGCTTCCCGCATAGCTCAGTTGGTAAAGAATCTGCCTGCAATGCTGGAGATTTGGGTTCGATTCCTAGGTTGGGAAGATCCCCTAGAGGAGGAAATGGCAACCCACTCCAGTATACTTGCCTAGAGAATCCTGTGGACAGAGGAGCCTGTCAGGCTACAGTCTATAGGGTCGTCGCAAGAGTTGGACACAACTGTCTTTCTTCCTTTTCTTTACTGAAGCCTAGACTTTTTAGAAATAAAGGCTATTTTTCAGGTTATTACTTTTTATTTTTATTTTTTTCCTTGGAATGCTTACCGGGAAAGGAATACTGGAGGAGTGTGGTGCAAAATGCTTGGATAGCCCCTCTGACTCTGGCACTAAATATACATATGACAAAATTCTAATTTATACAATCAGGGCTGGTGAGAAACCACAGTGTATTAAGTCTGTGAAACACTCTTTGATCTTCAGGGTGCCTAATGGGAAAGACCATTGGCCTTTCCCAGAGTAGACATTTCACTTCATCACTACGTTTTCATATATCCCGTGTGCTGTCTTAAACATAAAGCCCTCCTGCTGAGTAACTCACTGAGCCTGGAATAGAAAAGTCTTTCTCTTGATTTGGAGAAAGATCTGACATCCTATGTTTTCCATAGGATCCACTTTAATTTTTTTCTTCTTCTACTGTATGCTGAATAGAATATAAATTGCTTAGCAGAGCTAATTGTTTTGCTTCTAACACTTCCTATTTTCTCCTCATCCCTACTGATCCTAGAGATACAAAAGTCCTAAATATTGATGCCACACTACATCAGAAAACCTTGTGTAACAGCTTCTTATTGCATTAATGTGGCTATACAAGGAGTTCGCAAACAAAACTTCTTATAATACAAATCTGGCTTATAAAATTAGCTCCTTTAAGCTCTTTGAAGTGAAATTGTAATGCTGATGAAGTGGTAAACACACATGAACACGTACAGGTAGGTGCAAGGCCATCACACAGCTTGTAAACAAAACAGTCAGGAAAGTATGCTTTGCCTCTCCTTGCTTCTTCAGCTGCTTGTTCTGCCCTACAGCTGAACTTTTACCACATGATTGGTAAATAATTACTTTGGAATCTGAAGTTGAAACATATCGAACTTCAAAAATCAGTAGAAAGTTGCTTCTAAGATGTGTTTAATTTATGTCATCACACAATGCTCACAGCTTCTGGAAGTTTGAGGCACATGACCAGAATTAGGCAATCCATCCATAGTCAGGATACATACAGCTTAGACACACAATCTGAATTAATTCTACATCTGTACAGATAGCAACAGTGGTAGACTATATTTCCTTACAGGTCATCCCCTCCCCAACAGGTTAAGACCTTCTATTTTGGTGAAAATTTGGAATTTGTTTTCTTTAGTTTATTCTTTGTTTAGAAGGACACTACAATCAACAATAATTTTCTCTAGTGTTTCTATAAAGCATAACCATATAAATTATAAGTCAAAACACAGAAGTTAAACATTCTGGAGATAATGTTTGGGAAAGTAATAACCACCTTTGCTTTAAGTTATTGTGGTTATTGCAAAGTTTCTTCATGGAGGTTGTCATCAAGGCCAGCACAATTTGGGGTAGCATCTTACATGACACATTCCAAACTGTTAGCTGAGCTACTTATTATCTTTCCTCTGAAGATCTAAGTAGAGATTTCATGCAGGTTTAAACTGTAAATGAGCTCAGAAATAAAAATAAAAAGAAACAAAATCTTTTTTTTTTTTTTTTCTTCTCTTGTATCTTCTTAACTTGGCACTGTGAAAGTGTCTCCAGACTCCTGTTCCTTATGAGCCAGCTCTGTGACCTGCCATCTGGTGTCACATATTTATTTCTAAGGATGACTTAGAGAGCTCCTATGCTATTAACCCCTTGAAAATAATACTTATGAACTTCTCAGATGTCTCATTTTCTCTGGGCCTGCTTCCCAGGTGTTCTGTAAAAATCAGTCTAGAAGAATAGCTAGATTATAAGCCTCCCAAGGTTATTTTTTCTATAGACAAAGAAAACAACTTGATGAAATAGGTGGCACTGAGCTGAACCAGGGGATTTGGATACCTTCTCTCGGTTGTTATGAAGTTACTGTGTGACTTTAGGCAAGCCATCAGAGCTCTCTGCTTCAATTTCATATAAAAATACCCATACACACTATATACACATATATGAGGGAAATAGCTTACCAGATATATGTCTTTGATAGAAATTACATAATGATACATAGGTTAGTTTGATCTTTATTTTATTACAGCATAATGCAGAAGGTTAATAATTTTCATTTATTGCAAGCATTCTCTCCTTGAGGTTTCATCTCTTTATTTGCTGTGACCTTGCAAGTGTCGATCAACCTTTGTACATTTAGCAAACTTACCCTAAAACTTCTAAAATTGTTAAGTGTTATGTTTTCCAGTTAATTTTTGTTTGTATTTTTCAGTTAACTCTGATAATATCATTTAAAGTATTTAAATGACAGTATGCTATCCATAACATTTCATGTGATTAATGCATATACAGACAGTTAAACTTATTTTGAAGCACATTCTGGTTATTCAAGATTATAAATAAATACAAATTAAGCATATGACCTTATTTGAAGACTACTTCATGCAAACAAAGACTACATTGAGGTACCAACTCACACTATTCAGGATGATCATTATTAAAAACTGTACAAATAAGAAATAATATGCATGAAGAAAATGGAATTCACCTCCACTGTGGTGAGAATGCAAATTAGTACAATTATTGTGAAGAACTATATGGAGGTTTCAAAAAACTAAAAAGAGAGTTGCTATATGATCCAGCAATTCCATTTTTGGGCATATATCCAGACAAACTATGATTTGAAAAGACACAAGCACTCATATTTATAGCTGCCTGCTGTGCAGGAGACCCAGGTTCGATTCCTAGGTTGGGAAGATCCCCTGAAGAAAGAAATGGCAACCCATATCCAGTATTCTTGCCTGGAGGATTCTATGGACAGAGAAGCCCGGTGGGCTACAGTCCATAAAGTCACAAGAGTCAGACATGGACTTACCGACTAAATGGAATCATCATCACTAATTTCAGTAAATTGTTGTTCAAGTAAAGCAAACTTTAAAAATATCCTATTGTGTTTTTCCCTACACAACTAAGAAATTAATTGTAAGGCTAATAGAAAGTAAACACATTGGTTCTTAGGCTTAGAAAACTGGATAGTTAAGAAATAAATATGTATTTATCTTGCATTATTTGTATGAAAAGGGCACACATAAGCTAATTTACTGTAATACAAAATTGTATTCTAAAACATTTACCACTGTACTGTGNACTGTACTGTGCAACTTATAAATGTGACTTTTGTTAAGTATTGGTCTATTCTGAATAGTACTTTCATTTTTATTTTAAAAAACTTTGTATAAATAGATTTCACATATCTCTTCTTTTCCCCTATTTTCCAAGAGGAAGGAATGTAGTATACTTGAACTTTTTATTTCCTGAACTCCATTAGGAGCACTTTAAAAGGGATAAGTATAGCTGGATAAAGTCATCAGAAAACTCCAGGCCTAATTTTAGATCACATTTTCAACTTTCTCTCCTTATCCTTAAAATAAATTTCAAAGTCATTTTCGATTCATTTAAATTTCACATTCTTCCTTCTTGCTTCTGGTAGAGGTGATAATGAGCAGTGAAATCATCAAAAGAAAGGTAGCAGGATTGAGGAGAAGACTAAATGAAGGGCATGCAAAATCCACAAAGTGGATCAGCAGTTGCTGAATAGTGAACTGTTAACCAAATGCACTTTATTGATGATGTATGTGTATCACTTAGCCTTGTTCCCTAGAGTCAGCCCCTTGGAGAGTTGAAAGAAGGGAAAAGTATGGGCTTCTCCAAGAATGAAGAAATTTTAAACCCTATAAATTAGCATAGAAATTAGGTCAAGGACAAAACAAATTTATTGAAGGAGAGAAATCATTTGAAATTTCATTTTAGGACACTGATCCTATGTCCTATATCCTTCAGGTACCTTTTCTCCACTCTCACAGATTGAAGAGTTACATTGGGAAAAGTAACTAATGAAAGTAATTAATGAAAACTTGTCCTCCTGTAATATTTTACACAGATTGATGGATCTTTTGGCTGGCTTTAGAAAATCTCTTTTTTATCTGAGTCTTTGAATTTAAGGTGGGATTGCTAAAAACTGCATGACTGTTCTGATCTTGGAATACACTGAATTAATGCTCTGGGATTAATCAAAGTCTCTGTCAACGATGCAAAAAGTCAACGTGTTCATAGTAGTATCCCTATGACCACTAGCTTCTTCCTGGGTATCTCTGTAGGAAGAAGGTACAGTTGCTGGACTCAATTTCATTTACTGCTGACAGGTACCAATCATTGAGCACCTAAGTTTTGCAGGTGCATGGTGAACATTATCTCTAATCTTCACAAGAAAACTGAAAGTTAATAATCCCATTTTTAAGAGAAGAAATCTGAAATTCTCAGTGGGTAGTAGGTTGCTTGAGGTCATATAGCCGGGAACTAGGCCAAGTTGGAATTAAATAAGGAAAATTTAGTACTTTATTTTAATTTCATAAATCTTTCTGTATATTGCTGTTAATCTAATATTCACTAAGGTAAGCACATATGCTGTGTGTTGAATATGTGAGTGTTATCAACAATGGGCAGAATCTGACAACAACAAAATCACNAAGTTGGTATCAACTTTATATAGAATCAATAATAATAATTATACTTTTTCATGGATTGCTCCTCTTTATGAATAAATAATTTCTTCGTTAACTAGATTAAAGTAGAACATCACTAACAGTAACTGGCTTTTAGTGACAAAATTGCATTACCAACTTTATTTTAAATATTTACACGATCTTTTAAAATTTAAAATAACTCAAAGAAATGCAAATAAGTTAAAATGACTGGAATAATATTTTTATTACCCATAATTTAGACTTTGAGCAATTTAACCCTTATATAGACAGAATAAGAAAGAATGCTAGAACCTGAGAAATTCACTTGAGAAGCACTTTTTATTATACTCATACTCAGTTGCTTAAGTCGTGTCCGACTGTTTGCAACCCCATGGATTTTAGCCCACCAGGCTCCTCTGTCCATGGGGTTCTCCAGGCAAGAATACTGGAGTAGTTGCCATTTCCTTCTCCAGGGGAACTTCCCCACCCAGGGATCAAACCCACGCCTCCTGCATCCCATGCACTGGCAAGCAGATTCTTTACCACTGCACCACCCAGGAAGCTTCTAAATAAAAGGATTAATACTTCTCTAAATGCATCATAAGCATGATATATATTTTCTGTAGAAGCAATTTTCCTCATTCTAAATGTGCATATATATGATATGCTTTGTTGGTGGGAAAAAAGCATTAAACACAGTTAGTGCTATTTCCATATTCCAAAACCTCGTTTTCAAAAGCCCTGAGTCTACTAAAGTCCTCCTAGAGCTTGTTAAACTATTTAATAATGATCGTAGAAGACATTTTACACACAACATCCACTAGTCACAAAGCTTAGAAATCTCAGGTACCCTTGATACCTGTGAGTGTGAATATTTTAGTATTTCTGTGGGATTTCTGGATCAAGATTGATTCTAGGTGCCATCTCCACATATTTATGTAATAACTAAAAGAAGCTCTTGTAGACTAGATATAGGTCCTTTGAATCAACATCAATGCCAAGGTTCTCCAAGATCTTATAGCAAAGGCTACAGTTAACCTACTTAGTACCATAATTGAAGCAGCAATGACATTTTTTAACAAAAGGGCAGGTTTTCACTTATCATATACTATTAATCAAAAAATATTACAAATCTTGAACCACCTTTGTATTTTTCCTCCAATAAGTTTTGGCAAGTAAACAATATATTCCTTACAAATTACCAGACACAGAATGATGGCAGAAACAACATAGAAGGTGCTAGACTTGTATTTTTGTGTTGCTGTCACATGATTATGGTCTACTTTTCCTGACTTTACACATTCATTTTACACTTTCCCTGATTCTGTGAAACTGAAATGTGCATGAGTGGATGAGTCACATCCAACCTGCGAGGGTCCTCTGTCCATGGAGTCTTCCAGGCAAAATTACTGGAGTGGATTGGCATTTCTCACTCCAAGGCTTCTTCCCAAATCAGGGACGCAACTTGCTTCTCTTTTGTATGCTACATTGACAGGTGGATTCTTGACCACTGTGCCATCTGGGATGCCCGAAACTGAAATGTATTTACAACCTTTTATCCCGAGCCTATTTTGTCTTTGCTGAATTTTCTCTTCTAACATTTTAACACAGGTTCCTCTTAAGGTCTTTAGTTACCTTCCAATCGCTCACTGGGGAGCCATTTCCTTATGATTCTATTCACTCATTTAGCCCTGTTCTACAAACACAGACATTTTCTGCCACTAGGAGAATTTCTGCTTCATTGACCATGCTAAATACTTTAACAGTGTGGATCACAGCAAATCTTAGAAAATTCTTAGAGTTGGAAATACCAGGTCACCTTACCTGCATCCTGGCAAACCTGTATGCAAGTCAAGAAGCAACAGTTAGAACCGAACATGGAACAATGGCCTTGTTCCAAACTGGGAAATGAGTATGTCAAGGCTGTTTATTGTCACTCTGCTTACTTAACTTATATGCAGACTCAGCTCAGTTCAGTCGCTTAGTTCTGTCTGACTATTTGCGACTCCATGAATCACAGCACATCAGGCCTGCCTGTCCGTCACCAACTCCCGGAGTTCACTCAGAGTCACAGCCATTGAGCCAGTGATGCCATCCAGCCATCTCATCCTCTGTCGTCCCCTTCTCCTCCCGCGCCCAATCCCTCCCAGCATCAGAGTCTTTTCCAATGAGTCAACTCTTCGCATCAGGTGGCCGAAGTATTGGAGTTTCAGCTTTAGCATTAGTCCTTCCAATGAACATCCAGGACTGATCTCCTTTAGAATGGACTGGTTGGATCTCCTTGCAGTCCAAGGGACTCTCAAGAGTCCTCTCCAACATCACAGGTCAAAAGCATCAATTCTTCGGCACTCAGCTTTATTCACAGTCCAACCTTCACATCCATACATGACCACTGGAAAAACCATAGCCTTGACTACATGGCCCTTTGTTGACAAAGTAAGGTCTCTGCTTTTGAATATGCTATCTATATTGGTCATAACTTTCCTTCCAAGGAGTAAGGGTCTTTTAATTTCATGGCTGCAGTCACCATCTGCAGTGATTTTGGAGCCCATAAAAATAAAGTCAGCCACTGTTTCCCCATCTATTTCCCACGAAATGATGGGACTGAATGCCATGATCTTTGTTTTCTGAATATTGAGCTTTAAGCCAACTTTTTCACTCTCCTCATTCACTTTCATCAATAGGCTTTTTAGTTCCTCTTCTAAAAAAGAAAGAGGCCATAAGGGTGGTGTCATCTGCATATCTGAGGTTATTGATATTTCTCCTGGCAATCTTGATTCCAGCCTGTGCTTCTTCCAGCCCAGTGTTCCTCAGCATAGAAGTTAAATAAGCAGAGTGACAATATACAGCCTTGACCTACTCCTTTTTCTATCTGGAACAAGTCTGTTGTTCCATGTCCAGTTCGGACAGTTTCTTCCTGAACTGCATATAGATTTCTCAAGAGGCAGGTCAGGTGCTCTGGTATTCCCATCTCTTTCAGAATTTTCCAGTTTATTGTGATCACACAATTAAAGGCTTTGGCATGGTCAATAAAGCAGAAATAGATGTTTTTCTGGAACTCTCTTGCTTTTTCCATGATCCAGCAGATGTTGGCAATTTGATCTCTGATTCCTCTGCCTCTTCTAAAACCAGCTTGAACATCTGGAAGTTCATGATTCACGTATTGCTGAAGCCTGGCTTGGAGAATTTTCAGCATTTCTTTACTAATGTGTGAGATAAGTGCAATTGTGTGATAGTTTGAGCTTTCTTTGGCATTTCCTTTCTTTGGGATTGGAATGAAAACTGACCTTTTCAAGTCCTGTGGCCACTGCTGAGTTTTCCAAACTTGCTGGCATATTGAGTGCAGCACTTTCACAAAATCATTTTTCAGGATTTGAAATAGCTCAACTGGAATTCCATCACCTTCACTAGCTTTGTTCATAGTGAAGCTTTCTAAGGCCCACTTGACTTCACATCCCAGGATGTCTGTCTCTATATGAGTGATCACACCATCATGATTATCTGGGCCGTGAAGATCTTTTTGGTACAGTTCTTCTGTGTATTCTTGCTACTTCTTCTTCATATCTTCTGCTGCTGTTAGGTCCATACCATTTCTGTCCTTTATCGAACCCATCTTTGCATGAAATGTTCCCTTCATATCTCTAGTTTTCTTGAAGAGATCTCTAGTCTTTCCCATTCTGTTGTTTTCCTCTATTTCTTGGCATTGAACACTGAGGAAGGCTTTCTTATCTCTCCTTGCTATTCTTAGATTAGATCATGCCAAGTGTCAGGCTGAATGAAGCACAAGGTAGGATCAAGATTGTGGAGAGAAAAATCAGTAACCTCAGATATGCAGATGACACCACCCTAATGGCTGAAAGTGAAGATAAACTGAAGAGTCTCTTGATGAAGGTGAGAGAGGACAGTGAAAAAGCTGGATTAAAACTATATGACCAAGCAATCACACTTCTAGGCATATACCCTGAGGAAACCAAAATTGAGAAAGACATATGTATCCCATTGTTCATTGCAGCACTATTTACAATACCTAGAACATGGAAGCAACCTAGATATCCATTGACAGATGAATGGATAAAGAATTTGTGGTACATATACACAATGAAATACTACTCAGCCATGAAAAGGAATGCTTTTGGGTCAGTTCTAATGAGGTGAATAACCTAGAAGCTATCATACAGAGTTAAGTAAGTCAGAAAGAGAAAGATAAATACCATATTCTAACGCATATATATATAGAATCTAGACAAATGGTACTGAAGAATTTACTTACAGGGCAGCTATGGAGAAACAAACATAGATAATAGACTTGTGGACATGGGGAAAGGGGAGAAGAGGGTGAGATATAGGGAAAGAGTAACATGGAAACTTACATTACCATATGTAAAATAGACAGTGGGAATTTGCTGTACAGCTAAGGAAACTCAAACAGGGGCTCTGTATCAATCTAGATGGGGAGGGAGATGGGAGGGAAGTCCTAAAGGGAGGGGATATATCTATGCTGTTGCTGCTACTAAATCCCTTCAGTTGTGTCCGACTCTGTGCGACCTCATAGATAGCAGCCCACCAGGCTCCACCATCCCTGGGATTCTCCAGGCAAGAGCACTGGAGTGGGTTGCCATTTCCTTCTCGAATGCATGAAAGTGAAAAGTGAAAGTGAAGCCACTCAGTAAGTGTCTGACTCTTCGTGACCCCATGGACTGCAGCCTACCAGGCTCCTTCGTCCATGGGATTTTCCAGGCAAGAGTACTGGAGTGGGTTGCCATTGCCTTCTCTGGGATATATGTATGCCTATGTCTGATTCATGTTGAGGTTTGACAGTAAACAATGAAATTCTGTAAAAGCAATTATCCTTCAATTAAAAACAAAACAGAACTCAGCATTCAGAAAAAAAGAAGATTATGGGAAAGGAAGATCTAGTCCCATGACTTCTAAAATGAGGAAATAAATGTAAACAGTGAGAAACTTTATTTTCTTGGGTGCCAAAGTCACTGACGGCAGTGACTACAGCCATGAAATTAAAAGACAGTTGCTCCTTGGAAGAAAAGCTATGACAAACCTAGACAGCAGATTAAAAAGCAGAGACATCACTTTGCCAACAAAGGCCTGTATAGTCAAAGCTACATTTATTCCTGTGGTCATGTACTACTGGATGTGAGAGGTGGACCATAAAGAAGGCTGAGTGCTGAAGAATTGATGCTTTCAACATGTGGTCCTAGAGAAGACTCTTGAGAATCCTTTGGACAGCAAGGAGATCAAGCCAGTCAATCCTAAAGGCAATCAGTCTTGAATATTCATTGGAAGGACTGATGCTGAAACTGAAGTTCCAATATGTTGGCCACTTGATGGGAAGAGCTGACTCATTGGAAAAGACCTTAATGCTGGGAAAGATTGAAGGCAGGAGAAGTGGTCAACAGAAGGTGAGATGGTTGGATGGTATAATTGACTCAATGAACATGGGTTTGAGAAAACTCTGGGAGATAGTGAAGGACAAGGAAGCCTGGTGTGCTGTAATCTATGGGGTTGCAAAGAGTCAGACATGACTGAGCAACTGAGCAACCACAATAAGGAGAAGTTATCTGGACCTGAGTATGCCTTTCTCCCGGGCGAAACTTCCCTTTTATGAATACTTGTTCTTTCTTAAAAATGGTTTGTTTTAGATCAAGAAATCTAACATATGACAATGCTTCTAGCATAAAACAGAAATATCCATACTTATAGTCACAAATAAAAAGCAGTCCATGTACATTATGAAGCCAATAACTACTGTTGCCATCTTTTGAAGAAAGGCAGAACTGAGGCGTAGAGCTTTGTTTTCATCGTTTTAACATATAGAAAGCTAACTACTCCTGGATCAGAGCAGAGGTAAAGTTTGAAGAAATCACATAGCATTACTGAACACTGTTGCTTGAGAAATCAGCTACCTACCTTTCAAGAGTCCTCTGAGAGCTAATTAGAGTGGTGACAAAATAATAACAGCTACTAGCTTTTGAGCATTCACAGGACTAAGATATATACATATACAAATGTGCTTATATATACACACACACACACATATGGATATGTATGTACATACATACACAAGTACGCGTATGTTCAATATGACTCTCACAACAGCACTATCATATAGGAATAATAATTTCCAATTTAAAAATATGGAAATTACAGCTTATTAGCATTATGTGAGCCAAGAGCATATATATGTAATTTAAAGCCTTTCCCCACATTGTCTTATTTCAGGAACTGTTTTCCTGACTGTGCTAGGCTATATAGTCATACAGGCTGAAAAATCTAAGTTGGGGAAGGAGAAGAGAGAGAGTATTTTAAAATTTCAGTCCAGTTCAGTTCAGTTTCTCAATAGTGTCCGACTCTTTGCTACCCCATGTACTTCAGCACACCAGGTTTACCTGTCCATTACCTACTTCCGGAGCTTACTCAAGCTCATGTCCATGAGTCAGTGATGCCATCAAACCAATCTATCATATCATAAAATATCAAGATTAAGTCAAATTGACTAATCTGACTTCATGTTCCAACCCACCCCACCCCACCCCCCGCC
>SJYQ01003051.1:236140-249009 GCA_006410935.1 Redunca redunca | reverse complement strand
CTTCCCAGTCCATCACCTACTCCCGGAGCTTACTCATACTCATTTCTATCGGGTGGGTGATGCCATCCAATCATCTCATCCTCTGTCATCCCCTTTTCCTCCCACCTTCAATCTTTCGCAGATTCAGGGTATTTTCCAGTAAGTCAGTTCTTCGCATCATGTGGCCAAAGTATTGGAGTTTCAGCTTCAATATCAGTGCTTCCAATGAATATTCAGGACTGATTTCCTTTAGGATGGACTGGTTGGATCTCCTTGAAGTCCAAGGGACCCTCAAGAGTCTTCTCCAACACCACAGTTCAAAAGCATCAGTTCTTCAATACTCAGCTTTCTTTATGGTCCAGCACTCACGTCCACACATGACTAATGGAAAAACCACAGCTTTGACTAGACAGACCTTTGTTGACAAAGCAATGTCTCTGCTTTTTAATCCTTTGTCTAGGTTGGTCATAGCTTTTCTTCCAGGAGCAAGCGTCTTTTAATTTCATGGCTGTAGTGATTTTGGAGCCCATGAAAATAAGGTTTGTTGCTGTTTCCATTGTTTCCCATTAGTAGAAATATTGATATAATATTAGATCAGAATTTGAGACTTTTTTTTTAATTTGTGGTGGTAGGCATTGTAGAGATAACTTACTTCTAGTTACATCTGGGCTTTATAACAGGTAGAATGTTCTTTTTTAAAAATATAAATTTATTTATTTTAATTGGAGGTTAATTACTTTACAATATTGTATTGGTTTTGCCATACATCTACATGAATCTGCCACAGGTATGCACGTGTTCCCCATCCTGAACGCCCCTCCCTCCTCCCTCCCCGTACCATCCCTCTAGGTCGTCCCAGTCCACTAGCCCCGAGCATCCAGTATCATGCATCAAACCTGGACTGACAATTTGTTTCATATATGATATTATACTTGTTTCAATGCCATTCTCCCAAATCATCCCACCCTTGCCCTTTCTGAAAGAGTCCAAAAGACTGTTCCATACATCTGTGTCTCTTTTGCTGTCTCGCATACAGGGTTATCGTTACCATCTTTCTAAATTCCATATATATGTGTTAGTATACTGTATTGGTGTTTTTCTTTCTGGCTTACTTCAATAATTTAAAATCTACTAAGTGAGGAAATGTGTATGTTGCTAATTTTAATAGGAATTAAAACTGTATTGATCTCTTCAATAAAGTCTTGCTAGCTGCCATAAAAATAGGATACAGTTATTATCACAGTAATAGATGAGAAAACAGACACAGTGAGTATACAAGCCATATTAGGCAAGGTCATATGCAGTAATAAATTCCAACTCTCAGCTTAACACAACCAAGATTTATTTTATTTTTCTTGCTGTAATACAATCACAGGTTCATTGTTGGTTTCCATATATTCTCACTTATGGCACCAGGTTGATGAAGATTGCACTGTTTGTGATTCCTCTGTCCCATCTCTTAGCTTTCAGGGCCACTATAGTGGGGAGAAGAAAATATGGATCATTCATACCAATCTTGGCCCAACTGTACAGATATCTTTTCTGGAAATACTTCACTGGCCAAAACTCATCACATTTCTTGCCAATCTGCAAGAGATGGAGAAATACAGTCTTTTCTTAAGCTTAAGAAGGAAAGAGGAATCAGGTTTGAACACAGAATAATNTCTTGCCAATCTGCAAGAGATGGAGAAATACAGTCTTTTCTTAAGCTTAAGAAGGAAAGAGGAATCAGGTTTGAACATAGAATAATTTCATCACAAAGTGTAAGTAGCTTGTCCAAGATCAAATAGCTGGTAAGTCGTGGAACTGATGTGAAGAACTGGCTCATTAGAAAAGACCCTGATGCTGGGAAAGATTGAAAGTGGGAGGAGAAGGGGACGACAGAGGATGAGATGGTTGGATGGCATCAATGACTCAATGGACATGAGAGTTTGAGCAAACTCCGGGTGTTGGTGATGAACAGGGAGGACTGTCGTGCTGCAGTCCATGGGGTCACAAAGAGTTGGACATGACTGAGCGACTGAACTAAACTGAGTGGAATTGAAATTCAAATCTAGACAAGCTGGCTCCAAAGTCGATCATAGTAATGACTATACTTTGTTAGTACTTAATAAGAACATTATTTCTCATTCTAAATAAAATTATAATCTTATTAATTAATCTTTGAATTATTGTATTGAACTATTAAAGAAATGACTTAATTAAAAATTATAGCTTTGTCTCATCCAATACACATCCATGAGCATATGCTCAAGAACATACCATTTCCTGAAAACATATTCACTGTTTCCTGGAAATAGCATGCATATATCATATATACATAATTAAGATATACATATATGTGATATTTACAACTGACATCAATAACTGACTATAGCAGTGTCTGTTTAGTTTACCTGACTTTTAAAGGAGTGCCTCTCAATTGCTCATTCTCTTCAAATTCTTAAGTGTCACACTATATGAGTTATTTTATGAGTTTACTAGTCAAGAGGGAGGACAAAGTATTCAGATCATTCTACCTATACCCTAGAGCTATAGAAAATTTTGTGTTGGCCTACTAAATAAAAGTGCTTGAGTCACTCTAAGCATGAACCAATTTTTTGTCTAGTTTTCTAAGTAGCAAGTGGATTTCAGATTTTCTATAATTTACATACACTATACAAAATATAAATGTAAATTCTCCACAAGCTATAAAGTTTGTTTTTTCTATATATACCAAAGCAATGGCACCCCACTCCAGTACTCTTGTCTGGAAAATCCCATGGACAGAGGAGCCTGGAAGGCTGCACTCCATGGGGTCGCTGAGAGTTGGACACGACTCAGTGACTTCACTTTCACTTTTCACTTTTATGCATTGGAGAAGGAAATAGCAACCCACTCCAGTGTTCTTGCCTGGAGAATCCCAGGGACAGGGGAGCCTGGTGGGCTGCCATCTATGGGGCTGCAACGAGTCGGACATGACTGAAGCAACTTAGCAGCAGCAGCAGCAGCAGTCTAGCCAGAGAAAACAAGAAACTAAGATATTCATTGGATTTCAGATTTTCTTGTTGTCTCCTCAATAACAAATAAGATGAGGATCATAAAGTCTGAAGACGATGCTGGATTTCTTGTGAGAATGGATAGAAATGCTTTCTGGTGTACTAGACTTATTCCAAACAGTGCTTACTGGGAAAAAGAAAGACATTTTATTGTCAAAGGAATTTCAGACATGCATAAGGTTACAAATTTGTATGGACCTTTTATAAAAAAAGCATATGTTACTGCGAAATAAATTAGGATATTGACATTTCTGTTTTTTGTGTGCTTCTAGATCCATGCCTTTCTTTTGATTTGCGTTGTTTTAAGTCATTATAATCAATTATTTTATTACACTGTGAGAAAAAATTATTGAAGTCATTGGCAACAATGTAGTGCCATATATTAAGAGTTTAAAAAAAAAAAATTAAGACGACAAAATAGAATTAATGAGGTAAACTCAAATTTGATTTGCTTATACAATTTGTAAAGTTAGCATTACCTATTAGATTTATACATGTTTAGCCGAGTAAGATGCCTTAGAATCCAATTAATGTTATAAAATTCTTATTCCATATATGGGGAAACTAGGCTTAGAGTAGTGAAGGTCATGCTACTAAATACCTGACTAATATCTAAGTAGGACTAATTAAGTCTATTTACTGTTATCTTGTAAAGTTTCATATTTATCTTTTACTTTTTATTGAATTATAGTTCTGATAAATTTTTAATTTTGAATATTCTCATCAGTTTACAATTAAACATGAAGATGCTTACCACAAATGCCTTGAATTTCATAGACTAAACAACAGAAGTTTTGAAGCAAAGTAAAAGTGAACTTACAGAAGCATATTAAATTGTGCATTGATTAATTTGATATGATGATAAATTTAGCTGTGACTTTAGAAGGCTCGACTGGCTTCTCACATTCTTATTCCATATGGTGCAATGCCATTTTAGTCATCTAGAAGAAGAAATACTTTCTTCTTGTGGGAGCTATGAGATTATGATGTGAACCAGCTGTATAACATGTTTTTTTAATTAAAAAACTGTACTATAACTATAAGATTGTATGTTTTTGTAACAAAGCAATTTTTAACAGCAGGTCTAGAGTTCTCTTTTTTCTTAATATTTATTTTAATATCTTCTACATTCCTCCAGAGAAATTATTATTATTGCTGCAAAGCTATGCTCTACAATAAGAAGACTTTATAAGTTTATCAGTCTGCAATGAATATGTAACAATAGTTAAAGGAGATCTAGTACTTCGATAGTGGTGCAATGCATAGGAATCCACCTGCTAATGCACAGGACAAAAGTTCAATCACTGGTCCAGAAAATTTCCACAAATGCTTAAGCAACTAAACCCATGTACCACAAATACTGAGCCCTCATGCTGCAACTATTGCAGCCCGTGTGCTTAGTTAGAGCCTGTGCTCCACAACAAAAGAAGCCACAACAGTAAGTCCTTGCACCACAACAAAGAGTAACCCCTACTGACCACAACTAGAGAAACCCTTCACTAAGCAATGAAGACCCAGCACACCTAAATAAATAAATAACAGTTTTAAAATGATTTATTGAAAAATAAACAAAATAAATCTAGATAAATAAAACTTCTATCATATCAAACATTTCTTTTCAAATTGAACTTTACCTGCTCACAAATTTCTATTCTTCTTTATCTAAGACTGCTATAAACTATTCTCAGTTTGGACTGACATAGATCCTACAGGAGGGCATAGAATGTTTAAAAGGGAGAAGAGATGTTTTAGCTCTGATTATCTCTAACCACGACTTTGACTTTGATTAGGCCATTTGACTTTCTTATGTACTGCAATTTTATAATTTATTTAAAAATATGTTGGATCAGGTAGACTCTAACTTTCATTACTTACGTTAAAATTCTGAGTCTCAGAAATTTTAATTCTAAGTATACATAACACCTTTTATGATTTAAGCAGATAACAGTTAAAAACAGAATCTCTTTGTCTTAAAAAAAAATCTACTCCTTTTTCCTTATATTCCACTAATTAAATGACAAATGATTCTTAAATTTTCATAGCCTTTGAAATTATTTGGCCAAACTAATCTCGTTACACTGTATCAAAACCCTAATCCTTTGTTGAAAAGTTATGTTGGATGTTAAGAAGCAACAGGTAGGATGTATTGGTTCTTGGTTTAATCAAAGGGAGAAAAAAGAAACAGAATAAAGCTCATTAGTAATCAGATAAATTAAAATCACGACTTTATTTATTGAAGCACTTTTATACTTGATAAATTGGTGAAAATTAGCAAGTCTAGTAAAACCAAGTGTGTGTGAACACGTAAGGATTCTCATATACTGCTGGTCTGCTGGCATTAGATCAGTTGGCCCCTTTACTTGAGAACACAACTTAGCACTATTTAAAGATACTTATGTATGTAAAAGAGCCATAGATTTTAGGAAAAAATAAAAAAGGAATTGTGAACATATAATTCTGACTAACAGTTATACCTGAGAGGAAGGCAGCGAGTGGCATAGGGAAAGAATAGAATTTCATGAATAGTTGCTTTGTCTAGTTCTTAGGTTGAGTGTGAGTTAATTTACTGCTTTTATTCAGAATTTTTAAAGTGTTGTATTGTTTTTGTATCAAGCATTATATAATGTAGTCATTAACAAGTAGTTATAGCAAATATGTACTTTCATAAAGTGACTCTCAGTGTTTTTCCTTTTTTTCCCCTGAAGACTATATTATAAGAAATTTTGTATGAGAGTGAATTATTTTCTTCCAAAATGAAAAAAAAAATAGCTGGGGGATAAATTAATATTCAATTCTTGGTATTAAAGATTTTTGAAATCTACTTGTATATAAAAATGGATAATAGCTTCTTTTCTGAAAGCAAAGGGACATCAAAATGATTATAATACCATGCCATGTGAAAGTCACTTGCAAAGTGGTAATAGAAGCACATAAAAGAAATCCACTAAATCCTAGAGAATTTATGGAGGAAAATAAAAGACAGCATTTAAAAGTTAAGAGTATTACAAAGGAATTTATTAGACAGAAAAATAATGTAGCACAAACAGAATGGTTAAAGATGCTCAGGAACAGTAAAGCATAACACTTCAGGAAAGACAAATTGCTCAGTAGGGTGATATTTTGAGGCCATGGGGTAGAATGATAGGGATGGGTTAACAGTAGAAAAGAAAACTAAGATGTGAGGAGTTGAGTCTTCTGTTTAATACGTATGAAAGGCAATTGGAACAGAATTGAGAAAATTTCTGCATGATCATGATTTCTCTTTTTGATAACTGGGGGCATATTTTTATGGGGGAAAAGTGACAAGTTATCTGTTGAAAATGTATTTAATATTCCTTATTTGAGAAATAATTATGAGTATTTAGACATACAGGCTAATTTCTGGGCAGAGGTGAAAATTAGAAATGTATAGACTTATGGACATAGGGAAAGGAGAGAAGGTGAAATGTAAAGAAAGAGTAACATGGTAACTTACATTACTGTATGTAAAATAGATAGCCAATTGGAATTTGCTGTATGGCTCAGGAAACTCAAACAGGGTCTCTGTATCAGCCTAGAGGAGTGGGATGGGGAAGAAGGTTCAAAAGTGAGGAAATGTATGTATACCTATGGCTGATTTATATCGAGGTTTGACAGAAAACAACAAAATTCTGTAAAGCACTTATCTTTCAATAAAAAATAAATTATTTTTTAAAAAATTAAAAAGTCAACTTAGCCATGGAAAGTGAAACCTTGGGCTTTTAAAAAATCTTCTAGAGATAGTATTCAAAGGCATAAGAGGAGTCAAAAGCAGAAATCTGCACAAGAGACTGAGAAAAAGAAATCAGAGCGGTATAGCTTTAAAGCCAGAAAGATTAGACAAAGGGAGCAGACATATTTGTGGAAATTAAGGGTAACTTTAATAAATTACTTAGGTGTTAAACACTGTACTAAGTTCTTACATCCTTTCTTTCACATGACTATGCCCCACCCCCACCCCATCACTAACAGGCTCATGAAATATTATGTTATATTGCTAACTTTACAAATGAAATAAATGAAACAGCAAATAGTCGAATTTGCTTAATACTACAAATATCTAGTGTTAGAGGTTAGGTTCAAACTCTGGTCTCTCTGACTGCAAATCACACTCTTAAATTCCACTCTGTACCAGAATAGATGGAGAGTTGATAATGCCCAAAGTCAGAAAATAACCTGGTGAAAAGTAATCAGAAATCAAGATTTAAAAGGAGATCACTAGATGTAGTACTTAGAGAAAATTTGGTGTGTTAGAATAAAAAAATTAATTAAATCAATAAATTCTTGGAAAAATATTTAATGTAACTTAAAAGTAAGAGGGTTTTGAAGGGATGTATATGGTGACTGTGATAGGCAGCAATGATCTGTATAATTAGACACTTTGAACAATAATGAAATGTAAATAATCCTTATATCATTTTAGATGGATAAATTAAGTAATATTCATAAAATCTCCTGTCACTTGGATGATGTATAACTTCAAATAGGAATATTATTTGCCATCCTTAATTTGTGTTTATACTCTGACACTTCTGGGGAGTGTGAAGAGTAAAACCAGACTCAGCAATATAGTTGTGGAGACCATTAATGGGAGCAAATTTTCTAAATGTTTGACAGTGATAAGAATTATACTGGGGACGTGGTTGAATAGAATGATGGAAATTAAGGGAGGAAACTTTTATGGAATATTTAGAGAGATAAAATGAAGATGGAAATATTTTTGGAGCAATGCTTTGGAGAAATATTTATGGAGCAATGCCTTAGAAAGAGAATGATAGAATAAAGCTGAATCATATTCCTGAGAAAGATTGGATTTGAGTGATTCCCCTGATGATTTGTTTCTTTCGTTTTTAACCCCTTTGAAAAGTAGGAATTATGGGTCATCGTGCAGTGAAAGTGACATCAGACCAATTTTCAGAATATCTAAGTCAGGGTCTTCTCCTTCTGTCACCAACTAGCAGTTTGACTTTGAACAAATCACTAAGTCTTTGTTATGGACTGAATATTTATATCTCCTCCAATTCCTATGTTTATTACAAGGATCAGAGCTTTCATTCTCCGTTCCATTTTTTTCTTTCTCTTTCTTCCTTCCTCCTTCTTTTTCCCCGTTTTTCCTTTTTACTTTCCCTTTTTAAATTATTTTCTTTCTTTCTACCTTTCTTCCAAATCAGCCAGAGAGGCTATTTCCTTCTCACTGTTGTTATTCTTCCATTATTCACTACTTAATTGGGATTCACTACTTGATTCAGATACAAATAACATAGAAAATATTTTCAAGGATTAAATAATGAAGATATACAGTGTATACAATATTGAGAAAATATATTTAATAAATTCAAAACACTGAATATGAGCATATCATCTATTTTAAAATTTTAATGATGTACAAGCCTAAGAATCCCTTAAAAAAAAAAAAAGGCAGAAAAGAGTATCTCAATTCTATTTGCAATTTTTAAAGGAATCTCCACACTGTTCTCCATAGTGACTGTACTAGTTTGCATTCCCACCAACAGTGTAAGAGGGTTCCCTTTTCTCTACACCCTCTCCAGCATTTATTGCTTGCAGACTTTTGGATCATAGCCATTCTGACTGGTGTGAAGTGGTACCTCATTGTGGTTTTGATTTGCATTTCTCTAATAATGAGTGATGTTGAACATCTTTTCATGTGTTTGTTAGCCATCTGTATGTCTTCTTTGGAGAAATGTCTATTTAGTTCTTTGGCCCATTTTTTGATTGGGTCGTTTATTTTTCTGGAATTGAGCTGCATAAGTTGCTTGTATATTTTTGAGATTGTTTGTCAGTTGCTTCATTTGCTATTATTTTCTCCCATTCAGGAGACTGTCTTTTCACCTTGCTTATATTTTTCCTTTGTTGTGCAGAAGCTTTTAATTTTAATTAGATCCCACTTGTTTATTTTTGCTTTAATTTCCAGAATTCTGGGGGGTGGATCATAGAGGATTCTGCTGTGATTTATGTCGGAGAGTGTTTTGCCTATGTTTTCCTCTAGGAATTTTATAGTTTCTGGTCTTACGTTTAGATCTTTAATCCATTTTGAGTTTATTTTTGTGTATGGTGTTAGAAAGTGATCTAGTTTCATTCTTTTACAAGTGGTTGACCAGTTTTCCCAGCACCACTTGTTAAAGAGATTGTCTTTTCTCCATTGTGTATTCTTGCCTCCTTTGTCAAAGATAAGGTGTCCATATGTGTGTGGATTTATCTCTGGGCTTTCTATGACCCAGCAATCCCACTGCTGGGCATACACACCGAGGAAACCAGAATAGAAAGAGACACATGCACCCCAATGTTCATCGCAGCACTGTTTATAATAGCCAGGACATGGAAACAACCTAGATGTCCATCAGCAGATGAATGGATAAGAAAGCTGTGGCATATATTACACAATGCAGAATTAATCAGTCATTAAAAAGAACACATTTGAATCAGTTCTAATGAGATGGATGAAACTGGAGCCGATTATACAGAGTGAAGTAAGCCAGAAATTAAAACACTAATACAGTATACTAACACATATATATGAAATTTAGAAAGATGGTAATGATGACCCTGTATGCGAGACAGCAAAAGAGACACAGATGTGTAGAGTGGACTTTTGGACTCTGAGGGAGAAGGTGGGAAGATTTGGGAGAATGGCNACATTTTGAGTTTATTTTTGTGTATGGTGTTAAAAAGTGTTCTAGTTTCATTCTTTTACAAGTGGTTGACCAGTTTTCCCAGCACCACTTGTTAAAGAGATTGTCTTTTCTCCATTGTGTATTCTTGCCTCCTTTGTCAAAGATAAGGTGTCCATATGTGTGTGGATTTATCTCTGGGCTTTCTATGACCCAGCAATCCCACTGCTGGGCATACACACCGAGGAAACCAGAATAGAAAGAGACACATGCACCCCAATGTTCATCGCAGCACTGTTTATAATAGCCAGGACATGGAAACAACCTAGATGTCCATCAGCAGATGAATGGATAAGAAAGCTGTGGCATATATTACACAATGCAGAATTAATCAGTCATTAAAAAGAACACATTTGAATCAGTTCTAATGAGATGGATGAAACTGGAGCCGATTATACAGAGTGAAGTAAGCCAGAAATTAAAACACTAATACAGTATACTAACACATATATATGAAATTTAGAAAGATGGTAATGATGACCCTGTATGCGAGACAGCAAAAGAGACACAGATGTGTAGAGCGGACTTTTGGACTCTGAGGGAGAAGGTGGGAAGATTTGGGAGAATGGCATTGAAACATGTATACTATCATTTAAGAAAGGAATTGCCAGTCTATGTCCGATTCAAGATACACGATGCTTGGGGCCAGTGCACAGGGATGACCCAGAGAGATGATATAGGGAGGGAGGTGGGAGGGGGGGTTCATGTTTGGGAACTCAGGTACACCCGTGTTGGATTCACGTCAATCTATGGCAAACCCAATACAGTATTGAAAAGTAAAATAATGTAAAAATAAAAATTTAAAAAAAGAGTACCTAAATTATCTTAATATTCACCCTTTAAAATAAAATATTTCACCTTTAAAAATCAACTATATAACCTAGAATTATTTAATTTAGGAATCTACTAAACATCTTGCAATCTATGTGTATAACATGTCCAGGCAAACTGGTGAAAAATTAAACTGGACTTAGTCTTCAGTTCCAAGGGACTATACCATCTATGTCAGTTTTCAATGATCAATCATTAATTAATTCTCATTTAAAGACTTATTTTACTACTAGCAAGATTCTAAGATTGACACTGAAGATGAAATCATAAGTGACACCAAAGCATGCTTTCAATTTAGCTAACATATACACAAAACAATGGAGAACACCAACTTCTTTTCTTTTTTCTTTTTTAATTGGAGGAAAATTGCTTTACAATGTCATATCAGTTTCTGCTGTGCAACAACATGAATCAGCCATAATTATACACATATCTCCTCCCTCTTCATCTTCCCTCACCTCTCCCCATCCCAACCCTTCCAGGGTATCACAGAGAGCAAAGCTGGGCTCTGTGAAGAATATTAAATTCTATATATTTGCTAGGGTGGCCATTAAATAAGTAAATTATACTCTTTTAAATATGAAAGCTATATATAAAATTTCACCTTCAAACTCTGATTAAGCATACTTTATATTCTTTCAAGATGAAATAAGTAAACAGAAATCATAATTGCTGAAACAAGGTAGACAAACCATTTTATGGACAAGTCACTTTACATAATTTTGATGTGGTTATTAAATGTTGATTTACTAATGATTTTTTATTTTAAAATTTGTCCACTTTTATAAGACAAAGAACGAGGATTCTGCAATACATATACTGACATCTAGATTTCTTCACAAGTCATTTGGAAACTTGAAGGTTAACATCTTATGTAACTTCATAGACCTTTTTCAGTTCTAATACTATTCTAATTCCACCTGTTTTATAAGCCTGGACATACATACCCTTACACTCACATCCCACACAGGCCTTCACAGTTATGAAGTTATATATATACACACACACATAAATGTCAAAAACCTACTTGCCCGTTTCTGACAAAATATAGTAAGAATATGGAGTAATAAAAATTTCCTAACAAAAATATTTTATTATTTTCAGAGGGTAATACCAATCAAACATTTTCAGACATTGTGATTTGGGGAAGAGTTTTAAAGATACACGTGTTTTTTTTTTTTTTTAAGAAACAGTTGAAATCACAGTGCATTTTAGACCTTTTATCCCATTAGCTCTTTTTCCAATATTTCTTTGGAAGAAAGTCTTAATAATGATTTCAGTACTGTACTGGGAAAAAGTAAGGTCTATGATACACTGCTAATATGATACAGCTAGAATGCTTAATACCATAAGTCTTTCATACTATTTCTTATCACATTAACACAGGGACAACATGTCTTTCCTGACCAGCTTAGTTTCCCATTGCCCGCAGCTATTGGAGATTCATGAATATTTAAACTTTGTGAAAATAAGTGCATGTTGACTCTATGATATCACCCAATAGCTAAGGTTGGCTTTTTTTCCTCCAGAGGTTGGATTTTCTCAAGAAGACTCTGTCACCTGCAGAGGAGCACAAAACCTGAGAGAAAAGTTTAGGCAAGGATTCTCTGTTCTGATAGTTTCCTGTGTCATTCAGTCACTACCCAGGGCCAATAGGCTGCATGTTGGCAGCAAAAGCAGAGGTATGTATGTCTTCTGTTTCTTCATTGCCAAGTTTCTTGCTGACTTTCTTGCAGTTGTGGATGTAGTAATTTAGCAGTTTACTATTGAGCTCCTAAAGCTGATAGTTTTGCATAAGTCCTTTGCATGTCACTAGGCCATTTCCTGTATTTGCCTATGTGATTCTGTATATCTGATATCTTTTCACTGACAGAAAAAAATAGCAATGAATGAATCTGGATTCTACTTGACTTCTAATTTTTAAGTTTTTCTTTTTGCAAAGTAGACAGGTAAGTCACTCATTTAATAGATGGAAAATAGTGCTGATGCTCATTAAAAGGCTGAGATATAATTTCTTTTAAAAATACACTTTCTTTTTGAACAATTATTTTAGTTTAAGCAAAATTATTTTGTATTAGGGTAGGTGGATTCAGCATAGCAAAGATTATTCAAATAATTAATATTTTTTTCAGTGATAACAGACTTTGGACACTGCCTTAAGTATTGAGCACAATAAAATCAGTATATTTAAATTTTATTAATTAGATCTTTCCATTTTAGACATACAAAAGTTCATATATGCTATCTTACTGGAAAATATCAGAGCTTTGATATAGTGTTTTCCATATAATTTTCACAGCTTGAATCTTTAGCC
>SJYQ01003051.1:215826-235592 GCA_006410935.1 Redunca redunca | reverse complement strand
CAAAAGAGACTCAGATCTATAGAGAGAACTCTTGGACTCTGGGGGAGAGAGAGAGGGAGAGGGTGGGATGAGATGGGAGAATGGCATTGCAACATGTATACTATCAAGTAAGAAACGAATTGCCAGTCGATGTCCGATGCAGAATGCAGGATGCTTGGGACTGGTGCAAGGAGAGGACCCAGAGGGATGGTATGGGGTGGGAGGTGGGAGGGGATTCATGTTTGGGCACGCTTGTACACTCGTGGTGAATTCATGTCAATGTTTGGCAAAACCAATACAGTAATGTAAAGTAAACTAAAGTTAAAATAAAAATTAAAAAATAAAACAAAAAAAAAGAAATGGTGAAGACAGTAAATTCTGTCATGCATTTAATATAATTTTATATCCATTTGTAAAAATATTGGAGTCATTTAGAGTAACTTATAGTAGCATGCTATATTTTGTCATTCTAATCATTTATTTGTGAAGCTGTGTTTTTAATTCATGTATACATTTTGCTCTTAGTTCAGTTCAGTTGCTCAGTCATGTCCGACTCTTTGCAACCCCATGAATCGCAGCACGCCAGGCCTCCCTGTCCATCACCAGCTCCTGGAGTTCACTCCCGTGATTCCATCCAGCCATCTCATCCTCTGTCGTCCCCTTCTTCTCCTGCCCCCAATCCCTCCCAGCATCAGAGTCTTTTCCATTGAGTCAACCCTTCACATGAGGTGGCCAAAGTACTGGAGCTTCAGCTTTAGCATCGTTCCTTCCAAAGGAATCCCAGGGCTGATCTCCTTCAGAATGGACTGGTTGGATCTCCTTGCAGTCTAAGGGACTCTCAAGACTCTTCTCCAACACCACAGTTCAAAAGCATCAATTCTTCAGCGCTCAGCCTTCTTCACAGTCCAACTCTCACATCCATACATAACCACAGGAAAAACCACAGCCTTGACTAGATGGACCTTAGTCGGCAAAGTAATGTCTCTGCTTTTGAATATACTATCTAGGTTGGTCATAACTTTCCTTCCAAGGAGTAAGCGTCTTTTAATTTCATGGCTGCAGTCACCATCTACAGTGATTTTGTAGCCCCCCAAAATAAAGTCTGACACTGTTTCCACTGTTTCCCCATCTATTTGCCATGAAGTGATGGGATCGAATGCTATGATCTTCATTTTCTGAATGTTGAGCTTTAAGCCAACTTATTTTAATTCTTATTTTTGTCTCATAAATAATATGAATTATTGGAAGCATTGCTATACTGAATATGGCTTACTGTTCTCTGGAAATATTTATTACATTAATTTAAATGTATTGGGGTTTATCTTCATTACAAAAGGCAAAAAGTAGATATGCCAGTATTGGGCACCAGGGTGAGATCCTTTAAACCTACAAGTCATTTAGAATACTGTAAATTTATTCCCTTTACACATCTAAAACTACTGTTTGCATTTCCTCCATATAACAATACAAACAAGCCTCAATTATACTGTAAGAGTGACTAGGTTTTGTTTCTGAAAATTATAGCATGGAGAAAGATTTGATTGCATTTTTAAAAGTGATTAAAAATAAAGATGAATGTAAAGAAATTTATAATTTTGTGACATGAAATATCTAGTGGGTATTTATAAATATCTATAATACTGCAAGACAAAGTTTCAGAGGTTAATGTCCTATAAGAAAATTATTTTAGGACAAAGTAAAGCATGCAAATTTCCTATTCAGGATGAATCTTCTAAAATAAATATGAAATATTTCTCTCTTATGAGAAACTTAGTTTTACCAGTAGCAAGTTGAAAACTTAATCTAAAGTTTGACTTCACAACTCAAATTTTGCCCAACTAGTAAATCTGAATTGGTGAAAAGTGAGAATTGAGGTATATATTTTTATTTCCCCTTAACTGCCAACTTCACTGAATAACAATGTACTTTTAAATATCTGAAACTAGAGGGGATTGCTTAGGTAGTAGGTGAAATGGAGGGGAAGAGGAGACAAGACTCAAGACCATCTGAATATGCCTATTTCAAATCTGTTTGGTAAAACAGTGAAGTTATCTTGTTTTCCATTCTTCATATTACATTTTTTCTAGGGAGAACAATTATTTATTTTAAGGAAAAGATTATAAACTATGGATATTAACAATTATTTTTGCAAATATAAATTTACTCTATAATAAGGTTAGGCACAATTTTCTATTTAGTTTCTCTGGTATTCACAGCCAAAATGTGAACTAGTTTACTTTTAGAACTGAGTTAATAGTGACTGTTGATTCAGGCTTATTTGACTTTTTTGTGCATAAGAATGAGAAAATTGGTAAATTTTGTCATCATTTCTTGACATTAGGATATTCTTGTATTTATTTTTTCATTTTATTTTATTAATATAAATTTATTTATTTTAATTAGAGGCTAATTACTTTACAATATTTTATTGGTTTTGCCATACATCAACACTAATCCTCATGGATGTACATGTGTTCCCCAACCTGAACCCTCCTCCCACCTCCCTCCCTATACCATCCCTCTGGGTCATCCCAGTGCACTAGCCCCAAGCATCCAGTATCATGCATTGAACCTGGACTGGTGATTCATTTCACATATGATATTATACATGTTTCAATGCATTCTCCCAAATCATCCCACCCTCGTCCTCTCTCACAGAGTCCAAAAGACTGTTCTATACATCTGTGTCTCTTTTGCTATCTTGCATACAGGGTTATCATTACCATCTTTCTAAATCCCATATATATGCGTTAGTATACTGTATTGGTGCTTTTCTTTCTGGCTTACTTCACTCTGTATAATAGGCTCTAGTATCATCCACTTCATTATAACTGATTCAAATGTATTCATTTTAATGGCTGAGTAGTATTCCATTGTGTGTATGTATCACAGCTTTCTTATCCATTCATCTGCTATTGGACATCTAGGTTGCTTCCATGTCCTGGCTATTATAAACAGTGCTGCGATGAACATTGGGGTACATGTGTCTCTTCCAAATCTTATATTTCACTTTAGATAATAAGAAGCAATATATTTTCATCAGCACAAACTGACAAGATAAATGATAGGAGAAAAAAAAACAGAAGTTACATGACATCAATTTTTCCATTTCTCTTTGTATAAAAATAATATAAGCTGCTGCTGCTGCTGCTAAGTCACTTCAGTCGTGTCCAACTCTGTGCGACCCCAGAGACTGCAGCCCACCAGGCTCCCCTGTCCCTGGGATTCCCCAGGCAAGAACACTGGAGTGGGTTGTCATTTCCTTCTCCAGTGCATGAAAGTGAAAAGTGAACGTGAAATCGCTCAGTTGTCAGGCTCCTAGTGACCCCATGGACTGCAGCCCACCAGGCTCCTCCATCCATGGGATTTTCCAGGCAAGAGTACTGGAGTGGGGTGTCAGTCATTATCTTTTAAAAGTCATTATCTTCTACAAAAATTAGAAAAACTATAAGAATGCTAACAAATTTCAGTATAAATCCATCCATATTCTAGGAAAAGGTAAGAACAAAGACATTCAAACTTAACTCCATATAGGTATAGCTCCCCATACCCTGAGCACTTGACTATATACTGCCAACAGCTCTGAAACTGAGCGGTATTTTTAGCAACATCAAGAGGAAAAGAAGTAAAACTCAGATTTTGCATAAGATATAGTCTTGAAGCATTCCCTACTTTAAGCTGGGACATTGATTGGCTTCATGTTAAAAATAACTGGGATTATCAGAACTTCAGCAATAATTATAGTTGTCTTCTGTTACCTAAATTGTCCATGGAACCTAGCATAATATAAATGGACTCAGTATTTCCTGGATATGTAGTGTCCAAAAGATTCCAAATGAAGCTTGAAACTCCTCTATGGGAAAAGTTCTGCTAACCTAGGCTACAAATTATACCAAAAACTAATTTTTATGCAGTGTCTAAGCTACAGATTAAAATAAGCATATGTAAAAGAAANATTAAAAACTATAGATTATACAGAACTAAATGAGCTTTATTGAGCAGAATTATTGAAGAATATATAGAGAAAAAATGGAAATACAGAATAAGAAATGAGACACAAAAGACACTATGAAATGTTGTATTATATAGCTATTATGATGTTCTGTAATATAGTTTTACAGAAGAAAGTAGAACGAGAACTTTCATTTTAAGAAATGCACATAATCAAGAATAATATGTCCAATAAATTATTTAAATTGTTTACTTATGTCCTTAATTCATTTTGTTGTTTGGTTGTTTATTGCTATTGAGTTTGCAAGAGTTACTTCTATATTTTGAATTTTAGCAATTTACAGAATATGTGGTTCAGTTAAGTTCTGTTGTTCAGTCATGTGACCCCATGAATTGCAGTATGCCAGGCCTCCCTGTCCATCACCAAATCTCAGAGTTCACACAGACTCACATCCATTGAGTCAGTGATGCCATCCAGCCATCTAATCCTCTATTGTCCCATTCTTCTAATGCCCTCAATCCCTCCCAGCATCAGAGACTTTTTCAATGTGTGAACTCTCCACATGAGGATTCCTTCCAAAGAAATCCGAAGGCTGATCTCCTTCAGAATGGACTGGTTGAAGCTCCTTGCAGTCCAAGGGACTCTCAAGAGCCTTCTCCACCACCACAGTTCAAAAGCATCAATTCTTTGGTGCCCAGCCTTCTTCACAGTCCAACTCTAACATCCATACTTGACCACTGGGAAAAAAAAAAGCCTTGACTAGACGGACATTTGTTGGCAAAGTAATGTCTCTGCTTTGCAACATGCTGTCTATTTTGGTCAAAACTTTTCTTCAAAGGAGTAAGCATCTTTTAATTTCATGGGTGCAGTCACCATCTGCAGTGATTTTGGAGGCCCCCCAAAATAAAATCTGATATTGATTCCACTGTTTCCCCACTTATTTGCATGAAGTGATGAGAACAGATGCCATGATCTTAGTTATCTAATGTTGAGCTTTAAGCTCTTTTTCACTCTCCACTTTCCCTTTCTTCAAGAGGCTTTTTAGTTTCTCTTCACTTTCTGCCATAAGGTTGGTGTCATCTGCATATCTGAGGTTCTTGATATTTCTCCCGGCAATCTTGATTCCAGAGTGTGTTTCTTCCAGCCCAGAGCTTTTCATGATATAGTCTGCATAGAAGTTAAATAAGCAGGGTGACAATATACAGCTTTGAAGTACTCCTTTTCCTATTTGGAAGCAGTCTGTTGTTCCATGGCCAGTTCTAACTGTTGCTTCCTGACCTGCATAGAGGTTTCTCAAGAGGCAGGTCAGGTGCTCTGGTACTCCCATCTCTTTCAAAATTTTCCACAGTTTATTGTGATCCACACATTCAAAGGCTTTGCCATAGTCTATAAAGCAGAAAGAGTTATTTTTCTGGAACTCTCTTGCTTTATCCATGATCCAGCGGATTGGCAATTTGATCTCTTGCTCCTCTGCCTCTTCTAAAAGCAACTTGAACATCTGGAAGTTCATGGTTAACATATTGCTGAAGCCTGGGCTGAAGAAATTTACTTTACTAGCATGTGAGATGAGTGCAATTGTGCGGTAGTTTGAGCATTATTTGGCATCTCCTTTCTTTGGGGTTGGAATGAAAACTGACCTTTTCCAGTCCTGTGACCACTGCTGAGTTTTCCAAATTTGCTGGCATATTGAGTGCAGAATTTTCTCAGCATCATCTTTCAGGATTTGAAATAGCTCAACTGGAATTCCATATCCTCCACTAGCTTTCTTGGTAGCGATGCTTTCTAAGGCCCACTTGACTTCACATTCCAGGATGTCTGGCTCTAGGTGAGTGATCATACCATCGTGATATTCTTGGTCCTAAAGATCTTTTTTGTACAGTTCTTCTGTGTATTCTTGCCACCTCTTCTTAATATCTTCTGCTTCTGTTAAGTCCAGACCATTTATGTCTTTTATCGAGCCCATCTTTGCATGAAATGTTCCCTTGGTTTCTATAATTTTCTTGAAGAGATCTCTAGTCTTTCCCATTCTGTTATTTTCCTCTATTACTTTGCATTGATCACTGAGGAAGGCTTTATTATCTCTTCTTGGTATTCTTTGTAACTCTAGATTCATTAGCTTATATCTTTCCTTTTCTCCTTTGTTTTTCACTTTTCTTCTTTTCACCGCTATTTGTAAGGCCTCCTCAGACAGTCATTTTGCTTTTTTGCATTTATTTTACATGGGGATGGTCTTGCTCCCTGTCTCTTGTACAATGTCACGAACATCATTCCATAGTTCATCAGGCACTCTATGTATCAGATCTAGTCCCTTAAATCTATTTCTCACTTCCACTGTATAATCATAAGAGATTTGATTGAGGTCATACCTGAATTGTCTAGCGATTTTCCCTATTTTCTTCAATTTAAGTCTGAATTTGGCAATAAGGAGTTCATGATCTGAGCCACAGTCAACTACCAGTCTTGTTTTTGCTGACTGTATAGACTTTCTCCATCTTTGGCTGCAAAGAATATAATCAGTCTGATTTCGTTGTTGACCATCTGGTGATGTCCATGTGTAGAGTCTTCTCTTGTGTTGTTGGAAGAGGGTGTTTGCTATGACCAGTGCATTTTCTTGGCAAAAGTCTATTAGTCTTTGCCATGCTTCATTCCGTATTCCAAGGCCAAATTTGCCTGTTACTCCATGTTTCTTGTCTTTCTACTTTTGCATTCCAGTTCCCTATAATGAAAAGGACATCTTTTTTGGTTGTTAGTTCTAAAAGGTCTTGTAGGTCTTCATAGAACCATTCAACTTCAGCTTCTTCAGGGTTACTGGTTGGGGCATAGACTTGGATTACCATGATACTGAATGATTTGCCTTGGAAAAGAACAGAGATCATTCTGTCGTTTTTGAGACTGCATCCAAGTACTGCATTTTGGACTCTTTTGTTGACCATGATGGCTACTCCATTTCTTCTCATGGATTCCTGCCCGCAGTAGTAGACATAATGGTCATCTGAGTTAAATTCACCCACTCCAGTACATTTTAGTTCGCTGATTCCTAGAATGTCGATGTTCACTCTTGCCATCTCCTGTTTGGCCACTTCCAATTTGGCTTGATTCATGGACCTGACATTCCAGGTTTCTATGTAATATTGCTCTTTACAGCATCGGACCTTGCTTCTATCACCAGTCACATCCACAACTGGGTTTTGTTTTTGCTTTGGCTCCATCCCTTTATTCTTTCTGGAGTTATTTCTCCACGAATATCCAGTAGCATATTGGGCACCTACTGACCTAGGGAGTTCTTCTTTCAGGGTCCTATGATTTTGCCTTTTCATATTGTTCATGGGGTTCTCAAGGCAAGAATACTGAAGTGGTTTGTCATTCCTTTCTCCAGTGGACCGCATTGTGTCAGACCTCTCCACCATGACCCACCCATCTTGGGTGGTCCCATGGGCATGGCTTAGTTTCATTGAGTTAGACAAGGCTGTGGTCCTAGTGTGATTAGATTGACTAGTTTTCTGTGATTATGGTTTCAGTGTGTCTTCGCTCTGATGCCCTCTTGCAACACTTACTGTCTTACTTGCGTTTCTCTTACCTTGGATGAGGGGTATCTCCTCACCACCACCCCTCCTGACCTTGAACGTGGAATAGCTCTTCTAGGCCCTCCTGTGCCCGCACAGCCACCACTCCTTGGATATGTGGTTAGTGAACACTTTTTCCACTTATGCAAGATGTCTTTTTATTATGTTGATTATTTATTTTTATATGCAGAAGATATTTAGTTTGATATAGTTCCACTTGTTTTTTTTTTAATTTTTTGCCTGTTCTTTTGGTTTGTTTATGCATATCCAAAACTCATTGCCAATAAGTTTTTCCTTGTTTTCTTCCAGGAGTTTTAGTTTCAGGTCTTACATTTAATCTTTAACCTACTTTGAGTTAATTGTTAGGTATACTGCTAAGATAAGGATCCAAATTCTTTCACATGAAGCTATCCAGTTTTTCCCAGTACTATTTATTGAAGTATCTATCTTTAACCCTATTGTCTACTCTTAATGCTGCTGTTGAAAATTAGTTGATGTATTTGTATGAGTTTATTTCTGGGATCTTTGTTCTATCACATTGATCTGTGTGCCTGTTTTTAATGCCAATGTCATAACATTTTGTTTACTATAGCTGTGCAATATAGTTTGGATTAAAGAAGTATAATAACTCTAGTTTTGTTCTTCTTGCTTAAGATTGTTTTACCTAATTTAAGATCTTTTGTAGTTTCACAGATATTTTTAAGGACTATTTTACCTCTTCTCTGTTGGTTCAGACAGTGAATTATCCACATTCAATGGAGGAGACACATGTTTGATCTCTCGTTTGGGAAGATCCCCTGGAGAAGGGACTGACTACCCACTGTAACATTCTTGCTTGAAGAATTCTATGGATAAAGGAGCCTGGCAGGCTGTAGTCCATGGGGTTACAAAAGACTTGGGCCTGACCACGACAGTAACGTACAAAATACTTCTATTTAGGCTGACATCTACTAGCAATTAGCAAAAAAAAAAAGAAAGAAAGAAAGAAAGAAAGCCAAAAGCTCAATGTGTATAGAAAATATAAGAAATGTTTAAATGACTTTACCTAATGGCTTACATAGAGTATTTCACCCAATTATAGAATACATATTATTTTAAGCACATGGAACACAATTACAAATATTAAATGTCTAAATAGTCCATAAATCATCTCAACAACTTTCAGATTATTCAAATCATAGAAAACATGTTATTTGGCAACAGTATCTTATTACAATAAAATTGGTTATTAAAAACNGAAGTCTAAATAGTCATCTAGCATCATTAAATATCAACAAATAATTCACAAAATCAACAAACTAAGGAAAAGTAGCATAGTAGATTATTTTCAAAAATCAGAGTTACTACTCAAAGAATTTGAAAAATCAAAATTTGTTGCCTGTGGGGAACAGTTTTTAGACTGGAAAAATCAGGAATGTCTATTTTTTGTTACTAGCCTTTTGTCAATTTTGTAGTGTGCTCAGTCATGCTTAAATATATAAGGGAAGTCGAACCCAAATGAAACAAATTTTAAAAAAAAATTGATATGATGATTTTTTACAGAGTAAATTACACTGGATTAGCCTCCCTAAACCAAGTTATTCCAACATCTATCTAACAAATCTAAGAAGTTACAGAGTAAGGCAAACCTCTCTACAGAACCATAAACTGGAATTTAAAATCAGCCTATTACCAGACTCCAGGGGGAAGGGTTTTCTAATCATATGTGCTCTTTTAAAAAGCCACCTATTGGCATTTTCACCCCCAAATAAATTTTCTTTGTGAACCTCTGTTCTCCTCTGTCTCTGCCTCAGAAATTTAAGTGCATTAAAAAATGTAACCTGAAACTGGGGCAGATCTCACACAATGGCTATATGACATACCAGAACAGCTGTAGTAAGAGACCTTGAAATGACAATCTTCTGGAATTCATTCCTAAACTACAACAACAGTTTGGCAGAAAATTGCCATAGTTGTGGGGAAAGTATTACTGGGGAGTGATGATAATCAGTGATACACCATTTTTTTGGAAAAACTTCCAATAATCAATTAAAATGCTTTGGATACTTAAAAGTCAGGAAAGAAGTTCTAGTAACAGTCAAATTGTTTTTGCATTTTATTTTGTATTTTGCATCTAGTTTGCATGGATGTATATTACAATTTTGTTTTTATAAACCCCTTCGGGGATGCCATCCAACCATCTCATCCTCTGTCATTTCCTTCTCCACCTGCTTTCAATCTTTCTCATCATCAGGGTCTTTTCTGAGTCAGTTCTTCACATCAGGGGGCTAAGGTATTGCAGTTTCAGCTTCAACATCAGTCCAATGAATATTCAGTGAATATCCAATGAATATTCAGAACTGATTTACTTTAGGATTGAATGGTTCAGTCTCCTTGCAGTCCAAGGGACTCTCAACAGTCTTCTCCAACACCACAATTTAAAAGCACCAGTTCTTTGTCACTTAGCATTCTTTCTTTCTTTTTTTTTAATGTGTTTATTTTTTAATTGAAGGATAATAGCTTTATAGGATTTTGTCATTTTCTGTCAAACCTCAAGTTCCCTAGAGGTTCAGTTGGTAAAGAATCTGCCTGCAGTACAGGAGATTGTCTACAGCACAGGAGACCTTGGTTCAATCCCTGAGTCTGGAAGTTCCCCTGGAGAAAGAAAAATGGCAATCCACTCCAGTAGTCTTGCTTGGAATATGCCATGAGCAAAGGAGTCAGGTGGTCTAGAGTCCAAAGAGTCGCAAAGAGTCAGACAGGTCTTAGAGACTAAACCACCAGCTGTCAAACCTCAACATGAATCAGCCATAGATTTACATATGTCCCCTCCCTCTCTTCCCCCCATCCCACCTTTCTACGTTGATATAGAGCCCCAGTTTGAGTTCCCTGAGACATACAGCAAATTCCCACTTACTATCTATTTTATATATGGTAATGTAAGTTTCCATGTTATTTTCTCTATACATCTCACCCTCTCCTCCAATCTCCCCATGTCCGTAAGTCTGTTTTCTATATGTGTTTCTCCATTTCTGCCCTGAAAATAAATTATTCAGTACAATCTTTCTAGACTTCTTTATGGTCAAACTCTCACATCCATACTTGACTACTGGAGAAACCATAGCTTTGACTAGATGAATTTTGTTTGTCTCTGCTTTTTAATATGCTGTCTAAGTTGGTCATAACTTTCCTTCCAAGGAGTAAGTGTCTTTTAATTTCATGGCTGCAGTCACCATCTGCAGTGATTTGGAGCTCAAGAAAACAAAGTCTGTCACTATTTCATTGTTTCCCCACCTATTTGCCATGAAGTGATGGGACCAGATGTCACGGTCTTCATCTTTTGAATACTGAGTTTTAAGCCAGTTCGTTGACTCTTCTCTTTCACTTTCATCCAGAGGGCCTTTAGTTCCTCTTCAATTTCTGCCATTAGGATGGTGTCATCTGCATATCTGAGGTTACTGATATTTGTCTTGGCAATCTTGGTTCCAGCTTGAGCTTCATCCAGTCTGGTATTTCACGTGATGTAGTTGTCACATAAATGAAATAAACAGGGTGACAATATACAGCCTTGTTCCTCTTTTCGGTTTCTTAAATGCAAAGGTCTCCATCACATTCAAACTGTACACTCCCCATTTTCCTCACTCTGATGTCTGAAAAGAAGCAATCTTTCCTTCCTTTACCTCCTCTGGATATCCTCCACCCCTAATCCCAACCCCATGCCAACCTCTGATTAACTTCCCCATTATCTCAGTTTTTGCAAAAGTATTTTCTCAATATGTTTTTTATGAGATCTTAGTCAGACTTTATTTTTGGGGACTCCAAAATCACTGCAGATGGTGATTGCAGCCATGAAATTAAAAGACTCTTACTCCTTGGAAAGAAAGTTATGACCAACTTAGATAGCACATTTAAAAGCAGAGACATTACTTTGCCAACAAAGGTCCGTCTAGTCAAGGCTATGGTTTTTCCAGTGGTCATGTATGGATGTGAGAGTTGGACTGTGAAGAAGGCTGAGCGCCAAAGAATTGATGCTTTTGAACTGTGGTGTTGGAGAAGACTCTTGATAGTCCCTTAGACTGCAATGAGATCCAATCAGTCCATCCTAAAGGAGATCAGTCCTGGGTGTTTATTGGAAGGACTGATGCTGAAGCTGAAACTCCAATACTTTGGCCACCTCATGTGAAGAACTGACTCATTGGTAAAGACTCTGATGCTGGGAGGGATTGGGGACAGGAGGAGAAGGGGACAACAGGATGAGATGGCTGGATGGCATCACTGACTCGATGGACATGTGTTTGAGTGAACTCCGAGAGTTGGTGATGGACAGGGAGGCCTGGCGTGCTTTGATTCATGAGGTTTCAAAGAGTTAGACATGACTGAGTGACTGAACTGAACTGAACTGAGAGGACATCACTTCCCAGCTAAGAATTAACAGTGACATTTTTTTTCCCCCTCTGCACACATCTTAATTTACATTTGTGTTATTTCTTGGTCATTCTCTATCTTTTCTATTAGACAGTAAATTCTGTGATTTTGATGTATCTTATATATCTGGCATTAAATAAATTCTTGTAGCAGAAATGCATGAGTGTAGGGAAACAGTTTAACAGAAGTAAAATTTAATAAATAATCAGTCCAAAAGCAAAATGGGCTGCCTTTAAATTACTGAACTTGACATTTTTAACATAGAATGAATGACAATCTGTCAATGATAAGGATGTTCCAGAGGGATTTATACAAATAATGGTCCTCTACAGATAATAGGGTTCTAATCGTAGCTCAGTTGGTAAAGACTCTGTCTACAGTGCAGGAGACCCTGGTTCTATTCCTGGGTCAGGAAGAACTCCTGGAGAAGGAAATGGCAACCCACTCCAGTACTCTTGCCTGGAAAATCCCATGGACAGAGGGGCCTGGCGGGCTATAGTCCATGGGGTTGCAAGGGTTGGGCATGACTTAGCAACTAAACCACCACCAAACCACCAATGGAACTATAATTGTCTCTAAGGTATTTTCTGAGCTTTATATTCTGTGATTTACCGTGAACTTTATAGTACAACTTGCTTGTATGTTAGAACTGCCAGTATTCAACAAATAATTTCTCTGAAATACTACAGGATGAGGCCCATTGGGTACTGCACACTAGATTAATGATCAACGATTGACTAAAACAGTGAAATTGGAGATTATTTTCTTTATTTTTCTCCCTTCTAAAGCTAATGATTTGAAGATGCATATTAATTCACTGAGGTTTCAATTTGAAATTTTGTCTAAATTAAAATTAAGATTTCTTCAAAGAATATATACAGATAGCTAAGAGGCATGTGAAATACGTTAAACATCCTTAATTATCATAGAATGCAAATCAAAAATACAGTGAGATATCATCTCATACCAATCACAATGGCTATCATCAAAAAAATCCACAAACAATAAATGCTAGAGAGGGTGTGAAGACAAGGGGACCCTCCTCCTCTGGAATATAAATTTTTACAATCCCTATGGACAACAGCATGGAGGTTCCTTAAAAAACTAAAAATATAGCTGCCATATAACCTTGCAATTTCAATCTTGGGCATGTATCTGGTGAAAAACAGATCACTCTCTGGGAAGAAAAATGAAGAGTAAAAGTCTCTTGCCCCATTCCTTCCTCATACTGTTACCACTTCTTAGAAGTAAGCTGTTGCTGCTGCTGCTGCTAAGTCACTTCAGCCATGACAGACTCTGTGCGACCCCATAGACGGCAGCCTAACAGACTCCACCGACATTAGGATTCTCCAGGCAAGAACACTGGAGTGGGTTGCCATTTCCTTCTCCAATGCATGAAAGTGAAAAGTGAAAGTGAAGTCGCTTAGTCATGTCCAACTCTTAGCGACCCCATGGACTGTAGCCCACCAGGCTCCTCACTCCATGGGATTTTCCAGGCAAGGGTGCTGGAATGGGGTGCCATTGCCTTCTCCATTAGAGGTAAGCATGTTTAGCTTTTAGTGGTGGTAGATAACACAATAATTTTAAATAAAGACCATATAGCTCTGTTAACTGATTTTTTTTTTTGAAACACAAGAAAACGTGAACACACTAATTACAATTATCTTTCGATTTCCATCCTCATATTTTGTTAGCTATATTTTTGTTATGTTAAATCTTATGCTTAATCCTTTAAGAAATATACTTAAATATCTAATTTTGATGTATTAACTTTAGCTATTTTTCATCTAGATAACTCCTCTCTTATCCTTTCACCGCCTCTTCTGTGAACCAGGATATATTATTAAAACAAACATTTTGCATTTTATAGAGAACCATGGTTAATTTAAATGTTAAAAAATAAATGACCCAAATCAAAAACTGGGCCAAAGAACTAAACAGACATTTCTCTAAAGAAGACACAAATGGCTAACAAACACATGAAAAGATGCTCAACATCACTCATTATCAGAGAAATGTAAATCAAAATCAAAATGAGGTACCATCTCATGCCAGTCAGAATGGCTGCTATCAAAATGTCTACAAGCAATAAAGGTTGGAGAGGGTGCAGAGGAAAAGGAACCCTCTTACACTGTTGGTGGGAATGCAAACTAGTACAGCCACTATGGAGACAGTGTGGAGATTCCTTAAGAAACTGGAAATAGAACTGCCATATGACCAAGCAATCCCACTGCTGGGCATACACACTGAGGAAACCAAAATTGAAAGAGACATGTGTACCTCAATGTTCATCATAGCACTGTTTACAATATCCAGGATATGGAAGCAACCTAGATGTCCATTGGCAGACTTGTGGATAAGAAAGCTGTGGTACATATATACAATGGAATATTACTCAACTATTAAATGAATGCATTTGAATCAGTTCTAATGAGGTGGATGAAACACGAGCCTATTATACAGAGTTAAGTAAGTCAGAGAAAAAACCACTAATACAGGATCAGCTCAGTTCAGTCGCTTAGTCATGTCTAACTTTGCGAACCCATGAACCGCAGCACACCAGGCCTCCTTGTCCATCACCAACTCCCAGAGCCCACCCAAACCCATTTCCAATGACTCAGCAATGCCATACAACAATCTCATCCTCTGTCATCCCCTTCTCCTCCTTCCCTCAATCTTTCCCAGCATCAGGGTTTTTTCAGAGGAGTCAGCTCTTCACATCAGGTGGCCAAAGTATTGGAGTTTCATCCTCAACATCAGTCCTACCAATGAATACCCAGGACTGATCTCCTTTAGGATGGACTGGTTGGGAATCCTTGCAGTCCAAGGAATTCTGAAGAGTCTTCTTCAACATCACAGTTCAAAAATATCAACTATTCAGCATTCAGCTTTCTTTAGAGTCTAACTCTCGCATACATACATGACTACTGGAAAAATCATAGCCTTGACTAGACGGACCTTTGTCGGCAAAGTAATGTTTCTGCTTTTTAATATGCTGTCTAGGTTGGTCATAATGTTCCTTTAAAGCAGTAAGCGTCTTTTAATTTCATGACTTCAAACACCATCTGCAGTGATTTTAGAGCCCAGAAAAATAAACTCAGACACTGTTTCCACTGTTTCCGCATCTATTTGCCATGAAGTGATGGGACTGGATGCCATGATCTTCGTTTTCTAAATGTTGAGCTTTAAGTCAAATTTTTCACTCTCCTCTTTCACTTTCATCAAGAGGCTTTTTAATTCTTCACTTTCTGCCATAAGGGTGGTGTCATCTGCATATCTGAGCTTATTGATATTTCTCCCGGCAATCCTGATTCCAGCTTGTGCTTCCTCCAGCCCAGCGTTTCTCATGATATAGTCTGCATAGAAGTTAAATAAGCAGGGTGACAATATACAGCCTTGATGTACTCTTTTTCCTATTTGGAACTGGTCTGTTCTATGTCCAGTTCTCATGGTTCTTTCCTGACTTATATATAGGTTTCTCAAGAAGCAGGTCAGGTGGTCTGGTATTCCCATCTCTTTCAGAATTTTCCAGTTTATTGTGATCCACATAGTCAAAGGCTTTGGCATAGTCAATAAAGTAGAAATAGATGTTTTTGTGGAACTCTCTTGCTTTTTTGATGATCCAGGGGATGTTGGCAATTTGATCTCTGGTTCCTCTGCTTTTTCTAAAACCAGCTTGCACACCTGAAAGTTTACGGTTCACATATTGCTGAAGCTTGACTGAGAATTTTGAGCATTACTTTACTAGTGTGTGAGATGAGTGCAATTTTGTGGTAGTTTGATCATTCTTTTGCATCNATCATTCTTTGGCATCACCTTTCTTTGGGATTGGAATGAAAACTGACCTTTTCCAGTCCTGTGGCCAGTGCTGAGTTTTCCAAATTTGCTGGCATATTGAGTGCAGAATTTTCTCAGCATCAACTTTCAGGATTTGAAATAGCTCAACTGGAATTCCATCACCTCCACTAGCTTTGTTTGTAGTGATGCTTCATAAGGCTCACTTGGCTTCACATTCCAGGATGTCTGGCTCTAGGTGAGAGATGACACCATCGTGATTATCTGGGTCCTGAAGAGCTTTTTGTATAGTTCTTCTGTGTATTCTTGCCACCTCTTCTTAATATATTTTGCTTCTGTTAGGTCCATACCATTCCTGCCGTTTATCGAGCCCATCTTTGCATGAAATATTTCCTTGGTGTCTCTAATTTTCTTGAAGAGATCTCTAGTCTTTCCTATTCTATTGTTTTCCTTTATTTCTTTGCACTGATCACCGAGGAAAACTTTCTTATCTCTCTTTGCTATTCTTTGGAACTCTGCATTCAAATGGGTATATCTTTCTTTTTCTCCATTGCTTTTTACTTCCCTTCTTTTCATAGCTATTTGTAAGGCCTCCTCAGACAGCCATTTTTCCTTTTTTGCATTTATTTTTATTGAGTATGGTCTTGATTCCTGGCTCCTGTACAATGTCATGAACCTCCGTCCATAGTTCATCAGACACTCTATCTATCAGATCTAGTCCCTTAAATCTATTTCTCACTTCCACTGTATAGTCATAAGGGATTTTATTTAGGTCATAACTGAAGGGTGTACTGGTTTCCTCCACTTTCTTCAATTTCAGTCTGAATTTGGCAAATACAGTATATTATACAGTATATTAATGCATATATATGGAATTTAGAAAGATGGTAATGATCACCATATATGCAAGATAGAAAAAGAGACACAGATGCAAAGAATACACTTTTGGACTCTGTGGGAGAAGGCAAGGGCGGGATGATTTGAAAAAATAGCAGTGAAACATGTATATTATCATATGAGAAACTGATCGCCAGTCCAGGTTCCATGCATGAGACAGGGGCTCAGGGCTGGTGCGCTGGGATGATCCTGAGGGATGGGATGGGGAGGGAGGTGGGAGGGAGAGTTAGGATGGGGAACACATGTACACCCATGGCTGATTCATGTGAATATGGTAAAAAACCACCACAATATTGTAATTAGCTTCCAATTAAAATAAATAAATTTTTTAAAAGACATTTAAAATGAAGAGGGATTAAAAAGTAATAAAATATTAAAAAATGCTTAAAAAGAAAAAAAAAGTTAAAGAATTAAAAGTGCTTCTATGGTGGTCCAGACATTAAGAATCTACCTGCCTATTTAGGGGACACAGTTCGATCTCTGGTCTGGGAAGATTCCACATGCTGAAGAGCAACTAAACCCCTGCTCAGCAGCTTCTGAACCTGCACTCTCTGGAGCTTACATATGGCAAATACTGAGCCCATATCTTGCAATTACTGAAAGCCACATGCCCTTAACCCCACCCTCTGCAAAAACAGAAGCCACCACAATGAGAAGCCCATGAACCACACTAGAGTGTCACCCCTGCTCAACACATGAGAGAAAGACTATGCACAGCAATGAAGACCCAGTGCAGCCAAAAAATAAATAAATGAGTAAAATAAATATATATATTAAAAATAAGTAAAAATTATTGACATATTATGCTGGTATACTCATTATTTCATTAAGAACCACATGTTATAAAAGACATACATCCAATGCTATTAAAATTTAGGATCTTTTTTCCTTGTAATTACTAAGAATAATAGTATACTTTGCTTAAAGGAAGACCATTCTTTTGTTATGCAACTTTAGGTTATTATAGATTTACTTTATTAAAGAGCTATGTACTTGTCTCCTGATTCATTGATCATCTTGTTAAACATCTATCATATTAANATTAACTTTATACATAACCACTGCAATAGAGTTTACAACAAGGCTAATTCCTATAACAACATCTGTATATCTGTGCATAAATATACATGACTTGGTAGATCTTCAAACAGAGACATTTATAAATAAGCATGCTAACTCTATGTATAAGATAGGTAAAATATTATTCTAATTTGAAGTTTATGGAATTTTCCAGACAAAAGTACTAGAGTGGGTTGCCATTTCATTTCCCTATCTGGGGATCAAACCTGGGTCTCCCACACTGCAGGCAAATGCTTTACCCTCTGAGCCACCAGGGAAGCCCATCTTGAAGCTTATAAGTCCAAAATAAAGTTAGTCACTCAGTTGAGTCCAATTCTTTTGCAATTCCAGGCTCTTCTGTCCATGGAATTCTTAGGCAACAATACTGGATTAAGTAGCCTTTCCCTTCTCCATAGGATCTTTTCAACCCAGGGTTCAAAGCCATATCTCTTGCATTAAAGGCAGATTCTTTCCTGTCTGAGTCACCAGGGAAGCCCCAATGTAGGACATATTTTTAGGTCTTTAGTTAATAAAACCATTATGTGTCTATCATGATCAATTAGGCTTCAAGGGACATATCAAATAGCCTATTGCAAAAAAGATTTAATCTTGAGTTATTCTGCTTTCCCTCAGTTGGCTTTATTTGTTTAGACTTTTTGAATTTTTTTCCCCTCTCAATAAAAATCAACAATGCTGAGACTATTAAACAAATGCAGTTCACTTTTTCCTATACATTAAGATATCATGATTGCTCACTGTGGTTTCCATTTATATTTTCAGGGAGAATTTTTAGTATAGTCATTGCTATCATTAGAGGCAATTTTTTAATCTGCTAAGGTGTTAATATTGTGAGTGGCCTAGTTGCTAAGATGCCTTTGTTATGTGAATACAGAGACTCCTTGTTTGCAGGATTATGCTTTTCTTATGCCACTTAATGGAAGAATATAGGAGAAAAGGAGAGGGGAGACACATTTAATTAGTAGGATGACAATAACCTAAGAAAAGCAATGGAAAATGATTTCTGCTACTAACAAAAACCTATTATTAGCATGTATAGTTTATTCATTTGGTAAATTATGTTTATTCTGGATATTTTCCTATTGGAGTTACTCAAAGTCTATTTTTTTTAACATTATTGCTTTTATTTAATTTTCATTATTAAGATTTGGGCAATTATGTCATAATAGCATCAAAATTGCACATGGGTTTAACATTTTAAATCTTAGAATATTCATTTAGATACCTTTGAAAAATTTAGTCCAAATAATGTAAAAGTGACTGATAAACACAGTAAAAAATACAAGGTTGTGTGACAGAATGGAGAATTCTATCAAAAGTTTTTAAATGATATAATAGTAAAATTTATTTTGGAATTTAACATGAAGATATTCTTACATAATATTTTTCTGTGATAATAATCATGCTCAAATATCACTAATAAATGTCCATAATGGAAATATCATCTCCATCTTTGCATTCATAGATACTGAGAGGAAATAATATAAATAAGAACCTACACTGCATACAAAAGGACCCACACAATATCTAATTCTTATTAATCATTATACCAATTACTACAAAGTGGCTATTTCTTGCAAACCCAAATTACTTGTGTAATTTATGTGAAAATAACATTTTTCATTAAGGCTTGGAAGAAAGTTTCTAGAGACAGGTATATTAAAGTAGTAACTATCAACATAGTCACAATTCATATTATCTATACACCCATAATTTCATCAAAAAGTCATGGTTCTCAGCATGGTGGACACTATTGAATGTCACTAAAGGTCTAAAAATCAATATATAGAAATATATATTTTAAATAGTGGCATTTTAACTATTGATTAAATTCTAAATGCCTCAAGTTTTTGTGGGACAACGCTGTTGACTGAAGTCAATAGACACTGAAGTATCTATTCTGGAAAAAGGCAAAGATATGAAATACTTATATGGGGATAAATGAGAACAACTAAGTTTTATGTACACTTTATTAAGAAATAGAAGAAATGTTAGAGACAGTCTCATTTTATGAAAAGACAATTGTTTTCAATTTTGGCAGTGGAATATTATTTTTCAATGATTTTTTCAACATTTATATATATATGTCAAACATATTA
>SJYQ01003051.1:175556-213517 GCA_006410935.1 Redunca redunca | reverse complement strand
TTTAAAAAATTAAGATGATTTCCATAAGGAAAGGGCAAAGGTGTCAGGATGCAGTTTTACACAATGTATTCTTTCTTATAGTCAATTGAATTTAACTTCTGAAAATGTATTTTGTTTTCTATAACTCTCACTTAAAATATGAGCTGACAGTTTATCATAATCTGATCCTATTGTTTGAGGGTAAATTCAGATAAATTGTCTTAGATTCTGCATTTTAATTTTTAAAGTATATGACATTCCTTTAGCTGTTTGTAAAATAATTATAATTTCTAAAAGAAGATACTTTTGACTTTAGTTTTTCATAACAAACGTACATATTTTACACTGTAGTGTTGCTATTAAATAAATTTATATTCTTTGCCTCCTCGTGGTCTCTAGACACATGAAAAAGTTTTCATAGTCTCTTTTTGGTTTATTTATGTATGTGACATTCTAAATGAGGGTGGAGTGGTAAATAGAGCTCAGATCATGTAGAACTATGAAGCCTAAAGCTAGTGCTGAGAAAGAGTGAGTCTTATTTAAGAATAGGGAGACAAAATAGGTTGATGCTGTCAGATAAGAGATGGAGTACATAAGACAAAGAGATAACTAGACAAAATATGAAAAGGAAATATAATGAATATAAGGTATGCTTGTATGAGTATAGAGAAGAAGAAAAGCAAAACTTATGGATCACTCCCGGATTTCAGTTTTAAAAGCTAGATTGAAGTTGGTACTCTTCTGAAAACAGTGCAATGTTCTGGAAACAGGCAGGGGAATACTGAGCAATATTTCTGATATATTAGAGGTGAGATATCTCTGGACAGTCAGTAAAGAGAAATATTAAAGTTCAATGAAAGACATCTGCCTTTGAAATATAGAGGTGCAAATATATAGGTATCTCAAATCTGATATATCCAATAAATAACTATTGATTCTACTGTCTCCATCCAATGGTACAATATCAGTAGTTGTCCCATCATTGAAAAAGTTGTTGAATCACGCAAAGACGCCAGGATTCTTGGCCCCTGGAGGAGAAGAATTCAATCCAGGGCCAGAGACGAGGCTTGATCACTCAGAAATTTTGTGTAATAAAGTTTTATTAACGTATAAAGGAGATAGAGAAAGCTTCTGACATAGGCATCAGAAGGGGGCAGAAAGAGTACCTCCCTGCTAGTCTTCATCTGGATGTTATACAGTCACTAGCAGTCTTTTAATGAGAAAAAGGAATGTCTTAAAACTCAGAATGGCACCAGGCCCCTCACCCATTAGGACTTCCCTGGTGGCTCAGATGGTAGAGCATCTTGCTTACAATGCGGGAGACCTGGGTTCGATCCCTGGGTCAGGAAGATCCTCTGGAGAAGGAAATAGCAACCTACTCCAGTACTCTTGCCTGGAAAATCCCATGGACAGAGGAGCATGGTGGGCTACAGTCTATGGGGTCGCAAAGAGTCGGACACGACTGAGCGACTTCACTTTCACTTTGGGATAATCTTGGCACCAAATGGTTCATCCTGGGCCATAAAATGATTAACTTGAATCTTGAAGAAGGGCAGATCACCATGCAAATAGTTTCATTTATATAGATTAGGGGAACAAAATCTGAGTGTAACATACTGGTTTGTCAAGTAGGTTCTGAGCCATTAGGCGGAACCGACTTGAAGACAGAGTTTGGGGTAAATGCATAATACATTAGCATAGCTCAAGACAAACATTTCCATAAGAAAAATGCATTGATTATCTCTAGGTTTGAGAATAGTTAACTTCAGGTGAAACCAGGTGTCGTTATGGCAACACAGTATTTTAAGAGAAACCTTTTAAATTTGTATAGAGAAGGAAAAAATATCATTAGTTTGTTTCCTCCTGCTGCTTAAGAGAGATAAAAATCTCTGACACTTGCAGGCTATTTCCTCCGTTTGGAGACCCGTGGTCTTCCTGCCTGTTATCCTCTCATCATTTACCCTATAGTTAAAGACAACATATTGGCAACATTTTTGATTTGTCTCTTTTCCTCTCAGCCCACATGGAACTGATTTACAATTGTCTCAAAATTCAATTATAATCTCAATACAATTATGATCATTTCCACAATTGTAGCACAATCCTAATCTATTCCTTTGCTCCTTAGAAGTCTAGAAATACCTCCTAATGGGTTTCACCTCATCTCTATTCTACTTGCCTCCTGTCAAAATAACCTGGTTCATTGCCTCTGTGAACTTGCTGTTCTAGCTGCATGATGTTTCTCCTTCATATTTTTGCATGCATCATGTGTTCATTTAATCCTGGTCTCACCTCAAAAGACATCACTTCAGTTAGTATGATAACCTCTAGGTCCATCCATGTTGCTGCAAATTACATTATTTTATTCTTTTTTAATGGCTGAGTAATATTCCATCGTACATATGCACCACTTCTTCTTTATCCATTTCTCTCTTGATACACATTTAGGTTACTTCCATATTTTGGCTATTGTAAATAGAGCTTCAGTGAACATTGGGATGCCTGTATCTTTTTGAATTATAGTTTTCTCTGGATATATGCACAGGAGTGGAATTTCTGGATCATGTGTGTGTTCTACTTTTTATTTTTAAAGAACACCCATACTGTTATCCACAATGTTTGTATATATTTATTAATACATTCTGCCATGTCCTCTCTAGCATTTATTGTTTGTAGACTTTACGACGATGGCCATTCTTACTGGTGTGAGGTGAACCACAGCCTTGCTGTGGTTTTGTTGCATTTCACTAAGAACTGGAAATTTTGGGCATCTTTCTATGTGCTTTTTGAGCTTCTGTATGTCTTCTTCAGAGAAATGTCTTTCTAAATCTTCTGCCTACTTGTGATTGTTTTATATATTTATAAGGAGAGATAGATATGAATACATATCTATCTATCTATCTATCTATCTATCTATTTAGAGAGAGAGAGAGTTGCATGAGCTCTCCATATATTTGGGAGATTAATCTCTTATCAGTTCATGGTTTGTGAATATTTTCCTTGCAAGTTGCCTTTTCATTTTTGTTTATGGTTTCCTTTACTATGCAAAGCTTATAAGTGCAGTAAGTCAGACAGAGGAAGAAAAACATCATATGTTATCAGTTACATGTGAAATCTAAGAAAGTGATACAAATAAACTTATTCACAAAACAAAAACAGACTCACAAGCGTCAAAAGCAAATTTATGTTTACCAAAGGGGAAAGATTGGAGTGGTGGGATAAGTTAGGAGTTTGGGATTAACATATACAGAATACCATATATTAAATAATCAACAAGGACAGGGGACTCTTTTCAATATTCTCTAATAACTTAGATGGGAAAGACTGAAAAAGAATGTATATATGTATATATATACATATATATATACACATTCTTTTATAAATATAAATATGTATGTGTGTGTGTATATATATATATATATATAATCAGTAGTAAAGGATCTGCCTACCATGCAGGTTCAATCCATGGGTGGGAAAAATCCCCTGGAGAAGGAAATGGCAACACACTCCAGAATTCTTGCCTGGGAAATCCCATGGACAGAAGAGCTTTGTGGCCTACAATCCATGGGGTTACAAAGAGTCAGATATGACTTAGTGACTAAACAGCAAATAACTGAACCTTGCAGTATACCTGAAATTAATACAACATTGTAAATCAACTAACTCCAGTGTAAAATAAAAATTAAATTAAAAAAGAAGAAACTCTTTCAGAATGTGTTTGAATGACTGTTCTTCGTAAATTACCCCCGACTCAAATCACTTTTTATTTACTGTCTGCTTTATTTTATAATTATTTAAAATTTTATTCACCATCTGTCTATATCATTAGTATTTAAGTGTCATTAAAGAAAGGGATTTTTCCTCCTTCATTCCCGTATCTCTCAAATTTGAAATATTACCTTGTTATAAATATTTGGGATTATTTGTTTTGTGAGTGAATGCAGTATGCAAGAGTTTGGGAAATGCAAGTGTTTTAGGTTTGAACATGTCTCTGCCTTAAACCTTTACAAACCCTTCCTCTATTTAAAGAAATGTAAGCAAAATATTTAAGTATAAAGGAAGGCAAAACATAATAGCATTCTCTGCTTAGTTCTACTAATGTTCTTACACATTTGTCTGTGGAAAGCCTGCTTCTCCTAACTTAGCAGACATGTTTTATCTGTTGCCCTTATGTTTGTCTTAAGGGTTTTTAAAGAGTACAACCAGACTGCTGATTTCCAAAGGGTTTTATTCCTGCATGAGGAACATAGGACTTTTATATTTAGAAGCACAAGCTCTCCTAATTATATACAACCTACTGTTCTAAATTGTGCATGCCACTTTGCAGTTTAGTTCTGTGAGACTTACTTGCTACCAATTTTGGTGTCAAAAATTTGACATTCAGATTGCTTTTGTCAAGTAACGGATTTAGTATTGAATGAAATTTAGCATCTTCCTTCTGGGCTTCTTCTCAAATAATTAAATTTTTTTTAAACTATGTGCAATGATCAGCTTACAGTGTCATGATAATAAGTCAAATACTCATCCTAATTTATAAATTCAGAGAAAATATCTTTAACCCTCAGTAAACTAACTTTGCNACCTATTGAATAGTATTAGATACATTTTGTGATAATGTGTCAGCTTTCAGAAATATATAAATATATATATATATACATGTACATATGTTTGTTATTTATATAAATATGCGTGAGTACTTATTAGCTTCACCATGAAGCCTGGTCATAAATATGTATAAATATTTAATCAAAAAATATTATCTAAAATTTATAGCAGTTAAAATAAGTAAATTTAAATTCTTCCTGTTTTGCTTTAATGCCTGTTCCTTCTATTCGTTAATCCATAAAACAGAGCTTGTGCACATTATGTTAAATACTGCAAAACCTCTGTGGTAAAGTATAGTAAGTAAGTGTTAGTCACTCAGTCGTGACCAACTCTTTGCGACCCCATGAACTGTAGCCCACCGGGCTCCTGTGTCCATGAGATTTTCCAGGCAAGGATACTGGAGTGGGTTGCCATTTCCTTCTCCAGGGGATCTTCCCAACCCAAGGATCAAACCCGGGTCTCCTGCACTGCAGGCAGATTCTTTACCAACTGAGCTACAAGGAAAGTTCAAACTATAGTAATACCTTCTAATAAGACAAAAATATAAAAGTATTATTTAAAATTTCCCTTTAGGATGTTGTCTAAAATTATTTATACTGCAAGGCAGCTTGAAAAATGGCAAACTCATTAAAAGATTTCATTGTGAATATTTTCCAACCTGTAAAATTTCCCTTTAGGATGTTGTCTAAAATTATTTATACTGCAAGGCAGCTTGAAAAATGGCAAACTCATTAAAAGATTTCATTGTGAATATTTTCCAACCTGTAAAACACTGAAATGACTTTACTTATAGTTTTACTTTGAGCTATTTTTTACTTCATTGTAAAAGTAAAAATGGTAGCAGGTGGTAGTATTCCTAAGTGCTAGCCCAACTTAAACATGGTTCCACTCCTTCATGCTTGTTTGATAACATAATTAGATGTCACTATTATATAATGAAAATATCCTTTGGCTTTTGAAAATTAAAGATGTGGACGATGTAAATACAGTTCTATAACATAGGTAAGTAAGACTTCTTTTGCAATTTTTTTGTATTATTTTTATTTTCCAGTAATCTCATGATTTCCAAGTTAAAACTTCTGTTTTCTGTTCACTGACTGAAAGTTTGTCTTGCAGATATCACTGTCATTTGATTTAAATGAGCTATACAATATTTTTTATTTCAATAAAAAAATTTCAGGTTTTTTTCTTTACAGGAAATAATGTTGTAATTTGATTATCTCTGATAACTTTATTCCTCTATACATGTTCTTATACTTTTCAAATATCTTCAAATTTTGTATTATTTTTTGAGAGAAGTATCTCAGAGGATAAATTATGCAAGTTTTTTTTTTATTATAAAGGTTTACAGATATAATTTGATACTAGCTAGTAATTACCTTCTAAATGTTCATTTGTGAGTGTGCTCAGTCATGTCCAACTCTTTGTGACCCTATGGACTGTAGCCAGCCAGGATTTTCTATCCATGGAATTCTCTAGGCAAGAATACTGGAGTGGGTTCTCATTTCTTCCTCCAGGGGATCTTCCTGACCCAAGGATGCAACCCACATCTCCTGTGTCTCCTGTATTGGCAATCAGAATATTTACCATTATGGGCAAATAAATAAGATGGAGCCAGGGAGATTCTCTAGTGCCATGGTCTCATGCCCTCTCAACCCATGTTCTGTAAACAATGATTTTGCACAGTTATGTAACAGCTGAGAAGGCGATGACACCCCACTCTAGTACTCTTGCCTGGAAAATCCCATGAACGGTGGAGCCTGGTAGTCTGCAGTCCATGGGGTCACTAAGAGTCGGACACGACTGAGTGACTTCCCTTTTACTTTTCACTTTCACGCACTGGAAAAGGAAATGGAAACCCACTCCAGTATTCTAGCCTGGAGAATCCCAGGGATGGGGGAGCCTGGTGGGTTTCCATCTATGGGGTGGCACAGAGTCGGACATGACTGAAGCGCCTTAGCACCATGTAACAGCTGAAATCACTTATAGCACTGCACATGTAGATGATGAGGTATTCACTTGGTCACATGCTACTTTGTATCGTATGCCTGTATGAGCTTCACCATGAAAGCCCTAGCCTCTGCTGCACTGGGGCTCCACTGAGGCAGCATTATGGTTATGTTATGTGAGCTTATGTTTTGGCTATGTTATGACTACATTATGGTGATGTTATGACTGCTGCTACAGCTTCCATGTCAGCTAGAAGACAGGTCGTGTTATGACTGTCAGGCCAGCCAAGAGAGAATAAATATGTCTGAAATTCATATGGCTCCTCAAGTATTCTTCCAGCCTCTTAGCTTATGTTTTGACTACCATGAGTTCAGCGAACAGTGAGAAGAGTGTGAACAGCAAGACAGTTGGCAACACGAACATGGTCAGAAATACAACCACTGAGCCAACTTGTTGTTTTTGTTCAGTTGCTAAGTTATGTCCAACTCTTTTCAGCCTATGGACTTCAGCATACCAGACTCTGTTGTTCTTCACTATCTCCCTGAATTTGTTCAAACTCATATCTATTCAGCGAGTAATGCCATCCAGAAATCTCATCCTCTGTTGCATGCTTCTTCTCTTGCCCTCAATTGTTCCCATTATCAAGGTGTTTTCAAAAGAGTCTACTCTTCCCATCAGGTGGTGAAAGTATCAGCACTTCAGCTTCAGCATCTGTCCTTCCAATGACTACTCAAGGTTGATTTCCTTTAGGATGGACTGGTTTGATCTCCTTTCTGTCCAAGGGACTCTCAGAAGTCTTCTCCAGCATCAGAGTCTGAAAGAATCAATTTGTTGGTACTCAGCCATCTTTATGGTCCAACTCTCACATCCACACATGACTGCTGGAAAAAACATAACTTTCACTACATGGACATTTGTCACAAGTTGATGTCTCTGGTTTCTAATATGCTGTCTAGGTTTGTCACAGGTTTTCTTCCAAAGGGTGCTGAGGTCCATGGGGTAGCAAAGAGTCAGACACAACTGAGCGACTGAACTAAACTTCCAGAGAGCAAGCGTCTTTTAATTTCATGGTTGCACTCACATCCACAGTGATTTTGGAGACCAAGAAAAAATAATATGTCACTGTCTTCACATTTTCCTCATTCATTCGTCATGAAGTGATGGTACTGGATACCATGGTCTTAGTTTTAAGAGTGTTGAGTTTTAAGCCAACCTTTTTCTCTCCTATTTCACCTTCAGTAAGAGACTTTTTAGTTCCTCTCTGCTGTCTGCCATTAAAGTGGTACAATCTACATTATCTGAGGTCATTGATATTCTCCTTGCATTCTTGATCCCAGCTTGAACTTCACCCATCCTGGCATTGCACATGATGTTCAGTTCAGTTCAGTCACTTAGTCATGTCTGACTCTTTGCAATCCCATGGACCACAGAACACCAGGCCACACTGTCCATCACTAACTCCCAGAGTTTACCCAAACTCATGTCCATTCAGTCTGTGATGCCATCCAACCATCTCATCCTCTGTCCTCACCTGCTCCTCTTGCCTTCAATCTTTCCCAGCATCAAGGTCTTTTCAAATAAGTCAGTTCTCATCAGGTGTCACAGTATTGGAGTTTCAACTTAAGCATCAGTCCATCCAATGAATATTCCAGACTAATTTCCTTTAGGGTGGACTGGTTGAATCTCCTTGCTGTCCAAGGGACTCTCAAGAGTCTTCTCCAACACCACCATTCAAAGGCATCAATTCTTTGGCGTTCAACTTTCTTTATAGTTCAACTCTCACATCCATACATGACTACTGGATAAACCAAAGCCTTGACTAGACAGACCATTGTTGATAAAGTAATCTCTTGCACAGGCGGCTGTGAGCCGGCACACTAAGCGCAGGTGGCTGCAAGCCGGCGCACTGAGCATGGCCGAGAGGAGCTACCCCAAGTCTGAGGCCAGGGGCAGCAGCCTAGAATGCCAGGCTGCGACAACACAGGAACAGCCGAGAGGAGCTACCCTGCGTCCAAGGTCAGCGGCAGCTGGGAGGAGACACCCCACATCTGAGGTCAGGGGCAGTGGCTGGAAAGAGCTACCCCATGTCCGAGGTCAGGGGCAGTGGCTGAGAGGAGCTACCCCGTGTCCGAGGTCAGCGGTAGTGGCCGAAAGGAGCTATCCCACGTCCGAGGTCAGGGGTGGCTGCGAGGAGACACCCTGCGTCCAAGGTCAGGGGCAGTGGCCCTGAGGAGCCACCCATGCCTGAGGCCAGGGCTGGTGGCCAGGAGGAGCAACCCGAGGAGTGGTGGCTGCACAGGCGCAGGACGGCCTAGAGGAACTATCCCATGTTGAAGGTTAAGAACGGCGGCGGTAAGGAGATACCCCTCTTCCAAGGTAAAGAGCAGCAGCTGTGCTTTGCTGCAGCAGCCGTGAAGAGATACCCCACATCCAAGGTAAGAGAAAACAAAGTAAGATGGTAGTTGTTGCAAGACAGCATCAGAGGGGAGGCACACTGAAACCATACTCACAGAAAACTAGTCACTCTAATCACACTAGGACCACAGTTCAGTTCAGTCACTCAGTCGTGTCCGATCCTTTGCGACCCCATGAATCACAGCACGCCAGGCCTCCCTGTTCATCACCATCTCCCGAAGTTCACTCAGACTCTTGTCCATCGAGTCAGTGATGCCATCCAGCCATCTCATCCTCAGTCGTCCTCTTCTCCTCCTGCCCCCAATCCCTCCCAGCATCAGAGTCTTTTCCAATGAGTCAGCTCTTCACATGAGATGGCCAAAGTACTGGAGTTTCAGCTTTAGCATCATTCCTTCCAAAGAAATCCCAGGGTTGATCTCCTTCAGAATGGACTGATTGAAGCTCCTTGCAGTCCAAGGGACTCTCAAGAGTCTTCTCCAACACCACAGTTCAAAAGCATCAATTCTTTGGCACTCATACTTCTTCACAGTCCAACTCTCACATCCATACATAACCACAGGAAAAACCATAGCCTTGACTAGACGGACCTTAGTCGGCAGAGTAATGCCTCTGCTTTTGGATATACTATCTAAGTTGGTCATAACTTTCCTTCCAAGGAGTAAGTGTCTTTTAATTTCATGGCTTCAGTCACCATCTACAGTGATTTTGGAGCCCAAAAAAATAAAGTCTGACACTGTTTCCACTGTTTCCCTATCTATCTGCCATGAAGTGATGGGACCGGATGCCATGATCTTCGTTTTCTGAATGTTGAGCTTTAAGCCAACTTTTTCACTCTCCTCTTTCACTTTCATCAAGAGGCTTTTTAGCTCCTCTTCATTTTCTGCCATAAGGGTGGTGTCATCTGTGTATCTGAGGTTATTGATATTTCTCCTGGCAATCTTGATTCCAGCTTGGACAACTAGGACCACAGCCTTGTCTAACTTAGTGAAACCAAGCCATGCTTATGGGGCAACCCAAGATGGGCTTGTCATGGTGGAGAGGTCTGAAAGAATGTGGTCCATTAGAGAAGGGAATGACAAGCAACTTCAGTATTCTTGCCTTGAGAACCCTATGAACTGTATGAAAAGGCAAAATGATAGGATACCAAAAGAGGAACTCCCCAGGTCATTAGGTGCCCAGTATGCTACTGGAGATCAGTGGAGAAATAATTCCAGAAAGAATGAAGGGATGGAGCCAAAGCAAAAATAACACCCAGTTGGGGATGTGACTGGTGATAGAAGCAAGATCCGATGTTTTAAAGAGCAATATTGCATAGGAACCTGGAATGTCAGGTCCATGAATCAAGGCAAATTGGATGTGGTCAAACAGGAGATGGCAAGAGTGAATGCTGACATTCTAAGAATCAGTGAACTAAAATGGACTGGAATGGGTGAATTTAACTCAGATGACCATTATATCTCCTACTGTGGGCAGGAATTCCTCAGAAGAAATGGAGTACCCATCATGGTCAACAAAACAGTCCAAAATGCAGTACGTGGATGCATTCTCAAAAACGACAGAATGATCTCTGTTCGTTTCCAAGGCAAACCATTCAGTATCACAGTTATCCAAGTCTATGCCCCAACCAGTAACGCTGAAGAAGCGGAAGTTGAACGGTTCTATGAAGACCTATAAGACCTTGTAGAACTAACACCCAAAAAAAGATATCCTTTTCATTATAGGGGACTGGAATGCAAAAGTAGGAAGTCAAGAAACACCTGGAGTAACAGGCAAATTTGGCCTTGGAATATGGAATGAAGCAGGGCAAAGTCTAATACAGTTTTGCCAAGAAAATGCACTGGTCATAGCAAACACCCTCTTCCAACAACACAAGAGAAGACTCTACACATGGACATCACCAGATGGTCAACACCGAAATCAGATTGATTATAGTCTTTGCAGCCAAAGATGGAGAAGCTCTATACAGTCAACAAAAACAAGACCAGGAGCTGACTGTGGCTCATATCATGAACTTTTTATTGCCAAATTCAGACTTAAATTGAAGAAAGTAGGGAAAACCGCTAGACCATTCAGGTATGACCTAAATCAAAACCCTTATGATTATATAGTGGAAGTGAGAAATAGATTTAAGGGATTAGATCTGATACATAGAGTGCCTGATGAACTATGGAATGAGGTTCGTGACATTGTACAGGAGACAAGGATCAAGACCATCCCCATGGAAAATAAATTCAAAAAAGCAAAATGACTGTCTGGGGAGGGCTTACAAATAGCTTTGAAAAGAAGAGAGACAAAAAGAAAAGGAGAAAAGGAAATATATAAACACCTGAATACAGAGTTCCAAAGAATAGCAAGAAGAGATAAGAAAGCCTTCTTCAGTGATCAATGCAAAGAAATAGAGGAAAACGACAAATTGGGAAAGACTAGAGATCTCTTCAAGAAAATTAGAGATACCAAGGGAAGATTTCATGCAAAGATGGGCTCGATAAAGGACAGAAATGGGCTGGACCTAACAGAAGCAGAAGATATTAAGAAGAGGTGGCAAGAGTACACGGAAGAACTGTACAAAAAAATCTTCACGACCTAAATAATCATGATGATTTGATCACTAATCTAGAGCCAGACATCCTGGAATGTGAAGTCAAGTGGGCCTTAGAAAGCATCACTACGAACAAAGCTAGTGGAGGTGATGGAATATCAGTTGAGCTGTTTCAAATCCTGAAAGATGATGCTGTGAAAGTCCTGCATTCAATATGCCAGCAAATTTGGAAAACTCAGCAGTGGCCACAGGACTGGAAAAAGTCAGTTTTCATTTCAATTCCAAAGAAAGGCAATGCCAAAGATTCCTCAAACTACCACACTATTGCACTCATCTCACATGCTAGTAAAGTAATGCTCAAAATTCTCCAAGCCAGGCTTCAGCAATATGTGAACCGTGAAAACCCTGATGTTCAAGCTGGTTTTAGAAAAGGCAGAGGAACCAAAGATCAAATTGGTAACATCCGATGGATCATGGAAAAAGCAAGAGAGTTTCAGGAAAACATCTATTTCTGCTTTATTGACTATGCCAAAGGCTTTGACTCTGTGCATCACAATAAACTGTGGAAAATTCTGAGAGACTGTAATAACAGACCACCTGACCTGCCTCTTGAGAAATCTGTATGCAGGTCAGGAAGCAACAGTTAGAACTGGACATGGAACAACAGACTGGTACCAAATAGGAAAAGGAGGTCAAGGCTGTATATTGTCACCCTGCTTATTTAACTTCTATGCAGAGTACATCATGAGAAACGCTGGACTGGAAGAAACACAAGCTGGAATCAAGATTGCTGGGAGAAATATCAATAACCTCAGATATGCAGATGACACCACCCTTATGGTAGAAAGTGAAGAATAACTAAAAGCCTCTTGATGAAAGTGAAAGTGGAGAGTGAAAAAGTTGGCTTAAAGCTCAACATTCAGAAAACGAAGATCATGGCATGTGTCTCATCACTTCATGGTAAATAGATGGGGAAACAGTGGAAACAGTGTCAGACTTTATTTTTTGTGCTCCAAAATCACTGCAGTTAGTGACTGCAGCCATGAAATTAAAAGACTTACTCCTTGGAAGAAAAGTTATGACCAAAACAGATAGTATTCAAAAGTAGAGACATTACTTTGTTGACTAAGGTCCGTCTAGTCAAGGCTATGGTTTTTCCTTGGTCATGTATGGATGTGAGAGTTAGACTGTGAAGAAGGCTGAACACCGAAGAATTGATGCTTTTGAACTGTGGTGTTAGAGAAGAATCTTGAGAGTCCCTTGGACTGCAAGGAGATCCAACCAGTCCATTCTGAAGGAAATCAGCCCTTGGATTTCTTTGGAAGCCATGATGCTAAAGCTGAAACTCCAATACTTTGGCCCCCTCATGCGAAGAGTTGAATCATTGGAAAAGACTCTGATGCTGGAAGGGATTGGGGGCAGGAGGAGAAGGGGATGACAGAGGATGAGATGGCTGGATGGCATCACAGTCTCAGTGGACGTGAGTCTGAGTGAACTCTGGGAGTTGGTGATGGAGAGGAGGCCTGGCATGCTGCGATTCATGACTGAGCGACTGGACTGAATTGCTTTTTAATATGCTGTCTAGATTGGTCATGACTTTTCTTCCAAGGAGCAAGTTTCTTTTAATTTCATGGCTGCAGTCACCATCTGCAGTGATTTTGGAGCCTTCCCCCAAAATAAAGTCAGCCACTGTTTCCACTGTTTCTCCATCTATTTGCCATGAAGTGGGACCAGATGCCATTGAAAGGTTGTTGATGAACCATGCAAAGACACCGGGATTCTTGGCCTCCGGAGAAGAATTCAATCCTGGGCCAGAGACGAGGCTTGATTGCTCAGAGCTTTTGTGTAATAAAGTTTTATTAAACTATAAAGGAGATAGAGAAGGTTTCTGACATAGGCATCAGAAAGGGGCAGAAAGAGTACCCCCTTGCCAATGTTAGCAATGGAATTATATATTAATTAGTTTTTACAGTGAATCAAAATTGTCTGGAGGTTGTAAAGACCTCACTGGACCTACTCCTATAATTTACATTTTAAGATGACAGGATTGGCCAGAATTTTTTTTTTTTTTCTTTTTCCCCAGAGACTATCTTCAAGCAGGATACATTGTTGTTATATAATCCTAAGGAATGTAGAGGGAAAAAAAGTTTGTCCTTTCTTCCTCCTTGATAATTCCATACCCCTCTCTCCTTGGGGACCCCTAGACTTCTTATCAACCTGCCTAGGAAATGACTCTCTCATTCCTCCATTTTCTTTTAGGAGAATTATGTTGCCAAGGGAAAGGGGCATTGTTTTCATTCCATAACTACTTCCTGCTTTTTAGGGGCATAGTCCCTAATTTGTTAAGGCAACATATTATCCTAACCCTCATATTGAGGGTCTCTGATTCAGGGGCCCCAAGTAATAGTTGGAGGAGTCTGTGTCACTTATAGGAGCTCGGACAACCATTTGTAACTTAAAAGCCTTCATGCAACTAGAAACAAATCCAGTTACACAGTTACAGATGCAGGGAGCAAACAGTAAAAATAGAACAATCAGAATTATTGTAAAAAAAAGATAGTTTTCCACCATGGGGAACTAGTTAACATCTCCCAAAGTGAGGCAATTGAGGCATCAGGAGTATCCATAGCTCCAGTCATCTTGGTTATGTGTTTAGTAAAGTGAGTAACATTAGTGCTCATATCAGGTATATAAGTACAGCACTGGGTATGAATAGTGGCACAAATTCTTCCTTGTGCAGCTGTCAGAATATCTAAAGCTAATCTGATTTGTAAAACCACCTTTCTAATTTGTGCTTGTCCAGCATTAAGAGATGAAATAGCTTTTTGAGAATATTTTAATGCCTGTTGAGTACAAGTAGTCAGAGCATCCACTCGTAGCATAACATCTGTAGCTACCAATGAGGGAACAAACACTGCAGCCAAATAATCATACCAGTGAAATACGGACCTTGCCCACCGAGTTTTAAGGTGTTGAAAATTATCAGGTTTTTCTGGAAGCTCTGAAACTATAAAGCCATGTGTAAAGGCTAGACCTAGGGTGCATCTCCCTATCCAAGTAGGGGGAAGCCATGCCCATAGGTAAGAGCCACATATCCAATAGGTCCCACTTGGAGCAAGCCAGCATGACTGAGATATCCAATCCCAATCACTGCCTGGCCAGACAAAGGGAGGACCTGAATTGGGGTTGGAAAACACGGGAATGATTACATTGCATGTTTCCTGAGGCAAAACTCTCAAGTGTTTCCAATCACTACAGTTAAGTTGTTGACTAACATCTGGGATGGCTCTATTTGTTTCCAGCATATAGGGGCAGTAGATATTGGATGTCCTTTTTCAGGAGTTAACCATATAACCTCATCCCATATTTGATAAACATCAGGTTAAAAAAAAAAAAAATTAGATTTAGACCTATTTGCCTTATGTGTAGCAAAATAGTCATTGAACTGAGACAATGTATAATCAAAATTAAAAGTCACATTATGTCCATAGTTAAAGTACTACGTGTTGCACCAGTCCATTTTAAGGTTATTAGATGTCATCAGATGAAGAAGAGGAATTACATATGATAGTTGTTGAAGGTGTTTGCAGACTTGGAGAAAGTCTTTTCCTTGAAGTGGAGATGTCCACCATGGGAAGCCTTCCACTGATGAAGAGGGGAGCACTCTGCAGACCCAGCAGTTAGACTGATTGTGGAATGCTGCATAGGAGTGAGCCCAGGACAAGAAGGCATTGTCATGAGGATCAAACGGCAGACTCAGGAGTTTTGGAGTCAGCAGAAGTAGGCTCACATAGATTATCAGGCCCATCTGAAAAGTACAAAGTCAGAGCATAGAAAGTAAAGACATAAAATGATGTTCACTTCGTTCTGGTCAGGGTGCCACTTCTTAAGTATGATGTACCCACAAATCGATTCCTGGCACTTTGACAGCTGTGGGAGAAGAAAGAATAACCTGGTAAGGGCCTTCCAAGAGGGGCTCAAGGGGTGGGCCCCCAGATTCCAATGTTTTTATGAGGACCTCAGTTCCTGGCTCAAATAGAGGCTTGCTTGACTCAGAGGCTGGATCAGGAGTCATCTCCTGGAGTTCTGTTAATGTCTGTTGAAAAGCTGAGAGCTGAGTTACATAATTAGTTAATCCCAAGCCTTCAGGGTCTATAACAATGTCCGTGAGTAAGAAAGGCCTTCCATAAATACATTCAAAGGGGGACAGTCCCTCCTTTTTTGGGGTAGTTCGAGCCTTCATTAAAGCTATGGGTAGGACTTTAATCCAATTGTCCTGTGTCTCTTGAGTTAATTTGTGCAGATGTCTTTTGGTAATGTCATTAGCTTTTTCAACCTTTCCTGAGGATTGGGGTCTCCAGGAACAGTGTAAATGACATTCTATTCCTAGAGCTTTAGATACTCCGGAGTTACAGCAGTTTTAAAGGCGGAGCCATTGTCACTCTGAAGGCTCTGGGTCAGTCCAAACCTGGGGATAATTTTATGGATTAAAATCTTTATAACCTCCTTAGCCTGTTCACTACTACAGGGAAAAGCCTCAATCCACTCAGTAAAAGTATCCACCCAGACTTGTAAGCAAGAATACCCATTAGCTTTTGGCATACGAATAAGATTAAATTCCCAGTCCTGTCTAGGATAATTTCCACTTTGTTGTAATCCAGATTTTGCTAGCTTTTCAGTCTTTGGGTTATTTTTCTGACAAACCTCACAACTTTTGATACTGTTCTTTAACGTTTTCATTACATTTTTACCTTCAAACAAATGAAAAGCCATCTGGTAAGTATTCTCTGCACCCAAATGAAAACTCTTGTGTAAACCCTTAAGAATTTTCCATTGAGCAATTTCAGGAATTATTAATTGTCCATTCTCTGACTGTAACCATCCTTTACCAGTAATCTTTGCTCCTCTTTTCTCATAGCTTTCTAATTCTTCATCAGTCTATTATGGTTTTTCCTGTTCCAAAGGACCTGTCCAGGTCAAAGGCATCTATAGTGAAGGGGTTTCATAAAGTGCTGCTTTTCTGGCTTGACAGGCAGCCAGCTCATTACCTTCAGCTACTTTACTCCCATCCCTGTTGTGTCCTTTGAAATGCATAACAGCTACCTCTTTAGGACAATATATAGCAGTTAAAAGTCTCTCGACCTCTCTGAAATGTTTAATAGGTTCTCCTGTAATTGTTTTAAACTGTCTTTCTTTCCATATTGTAGCATGAACATGTAAAATCAAATAAGCATACTTTGAATCAGTATAGATATTTACCCGCTGCCATTTGCTTAACTCGGGCTAGAGCCACAAACTCTGCTAACTGAGCACTGGTCCCCTAGGGGATAGATTTTGCTTCTAAAACCTGTTCAGCAGTCTCTGTGGTGTAACCTGCTTTACACTTTCCATCCGGAACAAAAGAACTGCCATCAGTAAATATTTCCATGTCAGGATTGTCTAATGGGGTATCCATTAAATCTTCCTGAGCTGCATAGTTTAAAGTTAGGAATTGGGAACAATCATGATCAGGTGTTTCATTTTCTTTTTCAGGAAGGAAAGTGGTAGGATTTAAATTTCCACAAACTTTAAGGTTGCTACTGGTCCTTCTAACAACAATGACTGATATTAAGAAGCCTACTGTCTGTCATCCAAATATCAACCTTAGAATTTAAGATTCCACTCACATCATGAGAAGTCAGTAAGAAAGGTTTTGTCCATTAATTATTTTTAAAGCTTCAGGTGCTAATAAAGCCACTGCCCCGATTACTCTTAGGCACTGGGGCCACCCATGTGAAATTACATCCAATTTTCTGTTTAGATAAGCAATAGTTTGCTGGTGAGGGCCTCGGGGCTGTTGCAAGACTCCCAAGGCCACACCTTTTCTTTCAGCGACAAAGAAATTAAATTCTGACCCTGTGGGCAAGCTCAGAGTGGGAGCTTGCAGGAGGGCAGTCTGAAGAACCTTAAAAGCCGTTTGAGTATCTGGGACCAAAAACCAGTTTGTTAGCTTGGGCCTGCTAAGTTCCAGCTGTAAATTTATATAAAGGCTGGGCAAGTTCCCCATAACCCAGAATCAAAATGCTACAGTACCCTGTGATTTACAAAAATCTTCTCAATTGACTTAAAGTCATAGGTAAGGGATGATTTAGTACAGGTTTAATTCCCTCAGGGCCTATGGCCTTAGTCCTTTCTGGCATGATTAGGCCCAGATAGCTAACAGATTATTGACAAAGCTGAGCCTTTTCTCTTGATGCTTTGTAACCACAGGCTGACAGAAAGTTTAAGAAATCTTCTGAGGCTCATGAACAAGTTTCCTCTGTCTCAGCACAGAGCAAAATATCTACATATTGCAACACCACAGCTTCAGAGCTACTAAAGTTTTGTAGATCTTGTGACAAACTTTGTCCAAATAAGTGAGGACTGTCATAAAATCCCTGGGGCAAAACTGTCCAGATTAACTGATAAACTGGCTGCAAAGGGTCCTCAAAGGCAAATAGAAATTGACTTTCCTCAGCCAAAGGCATTGAATAGAAGACATCTTTCAAACCAAATATTTGGCTCATTCAGGAATTTCAGACAATAGATTAAGCACCACGGGGTGTAAAGGAACTACAGCCTCATTTATTATTTGTAAATCTTGAACTAGTCTCCATTTACCATTTGATTTATTTACACCCAAAATAGTATCGTTGAATGGATTGTTAAAGGAAACTAATAGTCCCTCCTCATTTAAATTTTCGATGATGGGTTTTAACCCTCTTTAACCTCAGGTTTCAGTGGCTACTGCTTCTTATGTGGAAATAAGTGTGGGTCTTTGAGCTTGACAACTACAGGAATAGCATTTTGTGCTCAACCCACAGATTTTTCATCAGTCCATACTCAAGGATTTACATTTTGTTCAATTAAAGAGAGAAAGGGAAGGCTCCATATTCATGAAAACAGAGGCATGGACTTTGTTCAGTATCAGTTCAGTTCAGTCGCTCAGTCGTGTCCAACTCTTGGCAACCCCATGAATCGCAGCACGCCAGGCCTCCCTGTCCATCACCAACTCCCAGAGTTCACTCAAACTCATGTCCATCGAGTCAGTGATGCCATCCAGAAATCTCATCCTCTGTAGTCCCCTTCTCCTTCTGCCCCCAATACCTCCCATCATCAGGGTCTTTTCCAATGAGTCAACACTTGACGTGAGGTGGCCAAAGTATTGGAGTTTCAGCTTCAGCATCAGTCCTTCCAATGAGCACCCAGGACTGATCTCCTTTAGGACGGAGAGGTTGGATCTCCTTGCAGTCCAAGGGACTCTCAAGAGTCTTCTCCAACACCACAGTTCAAAAGCATCAATTCTTCGGCACTCACCTTTCTTCACAGTCCAACTCTCACATTCATACTTGACCACTGGAAAAACCATAGTCTTGACTAGATGGACCTTTGTTGGCAAAGTAATGTCTGTGTTTTTCAATATGCTATCTAGGTTGGTCATAGCTTTTCTTCCAAGGAGTAAGCGTCTCTTAATTTCATGGTTGCAATCACCATCTGCAGTGATTTTGGAGTCCAAAATAATAAAGTCTGACACTGTTTTCACTGTTTCCCCATCTGTTTCCCATGAAGTGATAGGTCCTGATGTCATGATTTTCATTTTCTGAATGTTGAGCTTTAAGCTATCTTTTTCACTCTTCTCTTTCACTTTCATCAAGAGGCTTTTTAGTTCCTCTTCACTTTCTGCCATAAGGGTGGTGTCATCTGCATATCTGAGGTTATTGATATTTCTCTTGGCAATCTTGATTCCAGCTTGTGCTTCTTCCAGCCCAGCGTTTGTCATGATGTACTCTGCATAGAAGTTAAAGGAGCAGAGTGACAATATACAGCCTTGACGTACTATTTTTCCTATTTGGAACCAGTCTGTTGTTCCATGTCGAGTTCTAACTGTTGCTTCCTGACCTGTATATAGATTTCTCAAAAGGCAGGTCAGGTGGTCTGGTATTCCCATCTCTTTCAGAATTTGTCAGTTTATTGTGTTCAGTGTATCCCTCCCCAAAAGGGGTGAGGGAGATTCTGGCACGATCAGAAACTCGTGTGAAAATACCACCAAATCCCTGTCACAACTGACAGAAACACTGAAGTAATACGTTTTGGTTCGTCCAGACAGTCCCATTATGGAAGCAGATCAGGAAGAAACTAGACCAGGGGCTTCAGTATGCATGGAGTAAGTTGCCCCAGTATCTAAAAAGAAATAGACGGATTGGCCCCCCACAGTTATTAATACCTGAGTTTCTTCAGGTGTAATTAGGACGGGAGTTTGTGTGGGGGACAGCTTAGATGGCTGAGTGCAATCTTGCTTGAGGTGACCCTCCTTTCCACAGTAATAGCAATCCCATCCCTTTTCACCTGGGTCCCTCTGGGCATTTTTCTCAGGCTGTTGAAGAACGGTTTTCATAGCCATTGCAAAGGCTTCTGCCTGTTCCTTAGTCTTTTTCTGCTTTTCTTTCTTTTTTTTAATATTTCCTACTATAATAGACTGTCTGAGCTAGTTGTAACAGATTATCTAAAGACTGATTTGGGCCATAGACCCATTTTAATAGCTTACTGCTGATATCTGGAGCCAACTGAGTGGAAAATCTATCTTTTAAGATCACTTTTCCCTTTTCACTTTTGGGATCAATCTCAGTGAGTCTGTGAAGGGCTTCTCTCAGTCTATCTAGGAATTTACCAGCAGCTTCCTTCTCCTTCTGTTCTGTGTCTGCCAATTTGTAATCATTTAAAGGCTTAGCACTTGCCTGCTTGAGTCCTTCAAGAATACATCTGATAAAATGACTCTGATCCCATCTTCCTTTAGCTCTGTTGTAGTCCAAGTCTGGTTCTATAGTTGGCACCACCTGATTTTCAGTGGGGAGGACAGTTATCTCATTCTCCCTCTTCCCTACTGATCTATTACCAAACCATTTATCTCCATAAGCAACCACTTTCCCCAAAACTTGACTTTTTGAGTCAGGAGTCACCCTTTGTCCCAAGATATAGATCACATCCTTCCAAGTAAGGTCATAAAGCAGAGTAACACCTTTAAAAGCTCTAATATATTTTTATGGGTCCTCTAAATAGTCTCCCAGGTCCTCCTTGATTTTTTTTTTTTTGTTTCTTCATAAGAAAAAGGATTATTAACTCTCATAGACTGATTATTTTTCCCAGTGGGTGCTTCATGAAGAGACAACAGCTTGTGTGGCTGTTTCTCAATATCTCTGGCGGCTCTGTGCATATGATCTCAGGGATAGATTGGAGAAACCTGTTTTTCTTTATCACTTTGTTTTCTGTTCTCCATCTCATCTAGCAAGGTAGGAGAGGAGGGAGCTAAAGGAGTCACACTGAAATCTATACCCATAGGACATAAGTCTGGCATATATCGCAGAGAGAAAAGGGGCAACAAATAGTCTACTTCTACATATTTTCCTTGTTGTTTTTTTTTTTTTTTAATTACAGAAACAGTCTAATTGTAAAATAGTGTTATACTTAAGAGTCCCTCCAACTGGCCACCGTTCACCATCCTCTAATGGATACGATGGCCATGCAGTATCACATAGGAAGACCAGGTGTGTCTTCTTTAAGCCCTGGGGATCAAATCTATTCCAGTTTTTTCAGGATACAGTTCAAAAGAGTGAGGCTGGAATTGTTAGCTCCCATCTGTAAGAGAGAGAGAGAGAGAAAGCTACCAGCACCCTCTTTCTACCGCAGGTGTCCCTCCTTGCTCTAGATGGGGGTGTAGACAGACTTTACACAAAAGCTTTTCTTTCCTAGTTGGACTTAGTCTGTCCTTTACCGATGCAGGTGACATACTCGTCCCTCCCCATTCTACCACCAAGATGGATGGGGATGCACCAAGAGTAGACCTGATGGCATCCCTGACTGATGTCCAGCTCCTCACCATTAACACCTTTCTTACCTCTGATGCCACCCGGGGTGCAATCAGAGTAACCTTCCAGAATGCCTTCCAGGCTAAACCGCTGGGGTAAACATTTCTCACCTGAGTACCTGTGCACGACCCTGAGTATATTCTTGACTACAATAAAACCAATACGAATACAAAACTGAGATGTTCCTTCCAAGCATCACCACACCAGTATAAGAGCCTCCTCTGTTTGAGAAAGAACCAGTGTTACCAAAGGGGGAAAAAATCCATTGTAGTTCCAATCTGAGTAACCTTTAACCTTAGAGATGCTTTTGGAGCTAGAGCTCCATCTAGCTTCTGAACTTTTGATTCCTAGTGAGGCTAGGCGCTTTCTGACTACCAATCTAAGTTTGGGACCTAAGTAACAGTACATAATAACAGCATAGATCACAAGTCCCTTGAAAGTCTACAATCCGACAGATTAAGTTAGTACTTCTAATTTCCAAGGAGTTACGAAATGGTCAAAAAGACTAAAAAGTTTGACTGAAGAAAGAGAGTTCTCTCCACACGCTTTGCCCATTTCTGGTCGGTCCCCCAAAGGAGACATTGGGTGCATCGGCAGGTCGGTATAAACCCCCAACAGGCTTCTGCCATAAGCCATATGAGGTCACCACAGAACCACAAAGCAGGGCTCCTCACTTGCTTCGCACAGAATGTTTCATTCATTCACACAAGCACCCCGTAGAGTTAGTAAAGTACAGCAGTAAAGTACAGGAAAACAAAGGACTAGAGCTCTAAGCATCCTTATCTTGTCCTGAAGAATCCCAGATGAGCCCCCAAGATGAAAAGTTGTTGCTGAACCACGCAAAGACACCAGGATTCTTGGCCTCCAGAGGAGAAGAATTCAATCTGGGGCCAGAAACAAGGCTGATCACTCAGAGCTCTTGTGTAATAAAGTTTTATTAAAGTATAAAGGAGATAGAGAAAGCTTCTGACATAAGCATCAGAAGGGGGCAGAAAGAGTACTCCTTGCTAGTGTACCCCCTTGCTAGTGTTAGCAATAAAATTTTATAATCTTTAATTAGTTATTAAGGTGAATCAAAAGAATGTCTGGAGGTTGTAAAGACCTCACTAGACCTCCTCCCATAATTTACATTTTAAGATAACAGGATTAGCCAGAAGGATTTTTCCAGAGACTGTCCTCAAGCAGGATACAGTATTGTTATATAATCCTAAGGAATGTAGAGGGAAAAACAAAAAGTTTGTTCTTTTTTCCTCCTTGGTAATTCCAGACCCCTCTCTCCTTGGGAACCCCTAGACTTCTTATCAACGTACCTAGGAAATGACTCTCTCCCCATGATGTTAGATTTATGAATGTTGAGTTTTAAGCCAACTTTTTCACTCTTTTTCACCAAAAGGCTCTTTAGTTCTTTGCTTCCTGTCATAAATGTGATATCATTTGCATATCTTCACATTGATACTTCTCCTGACAATCTTCATTCGAGCTTGTGCTTCATCCAGCCCAGCACTTCTCATGATATACTCTGCCTAAAATTTAAATAAGCAGGATGACAATATAAGCCTTGATATACTCCTGTTCTATTTTGAACCAGTATATTACTCCATGTCTGGTTCTAATTTTTGCTTCTTAACTAGCATACAGATTGTGCAGGAGGTAGATAAGATGGTCTGGTCAAATTGCCAACATTTGTTGGAACATAGGAAAAACAAGAGAATTCCAGGAAAGTATCTCTTCTGCTTCATTGACTATGCTACAGCCTTTAACTGTGTGGATCACAACAAACTGGAAAATTCTTAAGGAGATGGGAATACCAGACCACATTACCTGTCTCCTGAGAAACCTGTATGCAGATCAAGAAGCAACAGTTAGAACCAGACGTGGAACATCTGACTGGTTCCAATTGGGAAAGGAGTATGTCAAGGCTGTTTATTGTCATCCTGCTTATTTAAATTTTAGGCAGAGTACATCATGCATATTGCCGAGTTGGATGAAACAGTAGCCAAAATCAAGATTGCAGAGAAAAATATCAATAACCTGAGATATGCCAGTGGCACCACCTTAATGGCAGTAAGCCAAGAAGAACTAAAGAGCTTCTTAATAAAGGTGAAAGAAGAGAGTGAAAAAGCTGGCTTAAAACTCAACATTCAAAAAACTGAGATCATGACATCCGGTCCCATCACTTCATGGCAAATAGATGGGGAAACAATGGAAACAGTGACTGACTTTATTTTCTTGGGTGCCAAAATCACTGAAGATGGTGACCGCAGCCATTTAATTTAAAGACAGTTGTTCCTTGGAAGAATATCTATCACAAACATAGAAAATACATTAAAAAGCAGAGAAAGTACTTTGCTAACAAAGATCCATATCATCAAAGCAATGGTTTTTCCAGTAGTTATGTAAGGATGTGAGAGTTGAACCATAAAGAAGACTGAGTGCCAAAGAACTGATTTTTTTTTTAATCAATTAATTTAATTTAATTGGGGGATAATTACTTTACAATATTGAGGTGTTTTTTGCCATATATCAACATGAATGAATGCTTTTGAATTGTAGTGTTAGAGAAGACTCTTGAGAGTCCCTTGGACTGCAGAGAGATAAAACAAGTCATTCCTAAAGGAAATCAAGCCTGAATATTAATTGGAAGGACTTGTGCTAAAGATGAAAATCCAATAGTTTGGCCAAATGTGTGAAGAACCAACTCATTAAAAAAAGACTCTGATGCTAGCAAAGATTGACAGCAAGAGGAGAAGGGAATGATAGAGGGCAAAATAGTTGCATGGCATCACCTACTCAATGGACATGAATTTGAGCAAGCTCCAAGAGACAGTGAATGACAACTGCAAGTTGGCACTCACCAAGAGCATTGCCAATGGCAAAACAACAAAGGCACTTGCGATCTGCCTCTATGGTACTGAACCCAATGCAGCTATAGCTGTTGACCTTCAACAATCTCTGAGGAAGTTCAGGGTGAAGTGAGGCACTCTGTGCTCCAGAGAATCTGGTGGGACAGGGCTTTAGTTGGGTGTTTTTAGGAATAGATTTTATGATCTCAATTTTTTCATCTCCTCATATCTAGAGAAGCACTAAATACCTTCATGGTGACATCATATCCTCTTGACTAACACAAAATTTTTGTAAAATGAATACTTCATGGTATTGAACTCCCACTTCACCCAAACATTACATATTGACCTTCCCCCACTGCTGCTTTGGAGCAGTATGTCTGAGTTATTTGAGTTGCTGCCTACCAGGCTACAGGCCTCGTTGCACCCCCAAATAAAATTTAACTCTCAGGTTTTACATATTTTTAGACGACATTCAGTTCAGTTCAGTTCAGTTCAGTCACTCAGTCATGTCTGACTCTTGTCGGCCTCATGAATCACAGCATGCCAGGCCTCCATGTCCATCACTAACTCCTGGAGTTCACACAAATTCATGTCCATCAGGAAGGTGATGCCATCCAGCCATCTCATCCTCTGTCATTCCCTTCTCCTCCTGCCCCCAATCCCTCCCAGTAACAGGTCTTTTTCAATGAGTCAACTCTTCGTATGAGGTGGCAAAAGTATTGGAGTTTCAGCCTCAGCAATCAGTCCTTCTGATGAACACCTAGGATTGGTCTGCTTTAGGATGAACTGGTTGGATCTCCTTGCAGTCCAAGGGACTTGCATGAGTCTTCTCCAGCACCACAGTTCAAAAGCATCAATTATTTTCTGCTCAGCTTTCATCACAGTTCAACCCCCACATCCATATGTGACCACTGGAAAAACCATAGCCTTGACTAGATGGACATTTGTTGGCAAAGTAACACCTCTCCTTTTTAATATGCTATCTAGGTTGATCATAAGGGTTTTTTAATTTCATGGCTGCAATCACCATCTGTAGTGATTTTGGAGCCCCCCAAAATAAAGTTTGACACTTTCCACTATTTCTCTATCTATTGCCCATTAAATGATAGGACCAGATGCCATGATCTTAGTTTTATGAATGTTGAGTTTTCAGACAACTTTTTCACTCTCCTCTTTCACTTTCATCAAGAGGACTTTTAGTTCCACTTCAATTTCTGCCATAAGTGTGGTGTCATCTGCATATCTGAAGTTCTTGATATTTCTCCCAGCAATCTTGATTCTAGCTTGTGCTTCCTCCAGCCTAGCATTTGCCATGATGTAGTCTGCATATAAATTAAATAAGCAGGGTGACAATATACAGCCTTGACATACTCCTTTTCCTATTTGGAACTAGTCTGTTGTTCTATGTCCAGTTCTAACTGTTGCTTCCTGACCTGCATAGATGTTTCTCAAGAGGCAGGTCAGGTGGTCTGGTATTCCCATGTCTTTCAGAATTTTCCACAATGTATTGTGATCCACAATGTCAAAGGCTTTGACATAGTCAATAAAGCAGAAATAGAGGTTTTCTTTCTTTAACCCTCTTGCTTTTTTGATGATCCAGGGGATGTTGGCAATTTGATCTCTGGTTCCTCTATTTTTTCTAAAACCAACTTGAACATCTAGAGGTTCACGGTTCATGTATTGCTGAAGCCTGGCTTGGAGAATTTTGAGCATTATTTTACTAGCGTGTGAGATGAGTGCAATTGTGTGGTAGTTGGAGTATTCTTTGGCATTGCCTTTCTTTGGGATTGGAATGAAAACTGACCTTTTCCAGTCTTGTGGCCACTGCCGAGTTTTCCAAATTTTCTGGCATATTGAGTGCACCACTTTCACAGCATCATCTTTCAGGATTTGAAATAGCTCCAATGGAATTCCATCATCTCCACTATCTTTGTTTGTAGTGATGCTTTCTAAGACCCACTTGACTTCACATTATAGGATGTCTGGCTCTAGGTGAGTGATCACACCATCGTGATTTTCTTGGTCTTGAAGATCTTTTTTGTATAGTTCTTCTGTGTATTCTTGCCACCTTTTCTTAATATCTTCTGCTTCTGTTACGTCGATATAATTTCTCTCCTTTATCGAGCTCATCTTTGCATGAAATGTTCCCTTTGTATCTCTAATTTTCTTGAGGAGATCTCTAGTCTTTCCCATTCTGTTGTTTTCCACTATGTCGTTGCATTGATCACTGAGGATTGCTTTCTTATCTCTTCTTGCTCTTCTTTGGAACTCTGCATTCAGATGCTTATATCTTTCCTTTTCTCCTTTGCTTTTCACTTCTCTTCTTTACACAGCCATTTGTAAGGCCTCCTCAGACAGCCATTTTGCTTTTTTGCATTTATTTTCCATGGGGATGGTCTTGATCCCTGTCTCCTGTACAATGTCATGAACCTCAGTCCACAGTTCATCAGGCACTCTATCTATCAGATCTAGTCCCTTAAATCTATTTCTCACTTCCACTGTATAATCATAAGGGATTTGATTTAGGTCATATTTGAATGGTCTATAGGTTTTCCCTACTTTCTTCAATTTCAGTCTGAATTCGGCAAAAAGGTCTTGCCACAGTCAGCCCCGGTCTTGTTTTTTCTGACTGTATAGAGCTTCTCCATCTTTGGCTGCAAATAATATAATCAATCTGACTTCAGTGTTGACCATCTGGTGATGTCCACAGGTAGAGTCTTCTCTTGCGTTGTTGAAAGAGGGTGTTTGCTATGACTAGTGCATTCTCTTGGCAAAACTGTATTAGCCTTTGCCCTGCTTCATTCTGTATTCCAAGGCCAATATTTCCTTTACTCCAGGCGTTTGTTGACCTTCTACTTTGCATTCCAGTCCCCTATAATGGAAAGAACATCCTTTTTGGGTGTGAGTTCTAAAAGGTATTGTAGGTCTTCATAGAACCTTTAAACTTCAGCTTCTTCAGTGTTACTGGTTGGGGCATAGGCTTGGATCACCATGATATTGAATGGTTTGCCTCGGAAATGAGCAGAGTTCATTCTGTCATTTTGAGATTGAATCCAAGTACTGCATTTCGGACTCTTTTGTTGACCATGATGGCTACTCCATTTCTTCTAAGGGATTCTTGCCCACAGTAGCAGATATAATGGTCATCTGAGAGAAATTCACGCATTCCAGTCCATTTTAGTTTGCTGATTCCTGGAATGTCGACATTCACTCTTGCCATCTCCTGTTTGACTTCTTCAAATTTGCCTTGATTCAAAGACCTAACATCTTAGGTTCCTATGCAATATTGCTCTTTACAGCATTAGACCTTGCTTCTGTGACCAGTCACGTCCACAGGTGGGTATTGTTATTGCTTTGGCTCCATCCCTTCATTCTTTCTGGAGTGATTTCTCCACTGATCTCCTGTTGCATATTGGGCACCTACCGACCGGGGGAGTTCTTCTTTCAGTATCCTATCATTTTGCCTTTTCATACTGTTCATGGGGTTCTCAAGGTAGCAATACTGAAGTGGTTTGCCATTCCTTTACCAGTGGGCCACATTCTGTTTATACCTCTCCACCATGACCCATGTATCTTGGGTGGCCCCACACAGCATGGCTTAGTTTGATTGAGTTAGATAACGCTCTGGTATGTGTGATCAGATTGGCTAGTTTTTTGTGATTATGGTTTCAGTGTCTACCCTCTGATGCCTTCTTGCAACAGGTACTGTCTTACTTGGGTTTCTCTTACTTGGATGTAAGGGATCTTTTCACAGCTGCTCCAGCAAAGCACAACCACTTCTCCTTACCTTGGAAGAGATTGCCCCTCCTGACCTTGGATGTGGAGTAGCTCCTCTCAGCACTCCTGTGCCTGCACAGCTGCCGCTCCTTGGACGTGAGGTTGCTCTTCTCAGGCACTGCCCCTGACCCTGGGAGTGGGGTAGCTCCTCTCGGCCATGCTTCTGCATGGTCCATCACAAACATTATGGCAACCAAAGAAGTGACCCAGAGTGGACTTCCTTCCTTTGACTGGACTCCACGAGGAACCAGAACTTTGTACCAGCAGCATCCCCTTGTGCCCATCTGCACCCTCGGTAAGTGCAGATGAATCTGGGTAAGTCTCTCCTAGTTCTCAAATATCCCATATTTGTTGAGATTCTGAGTTTTATTTGATGGTGGAGTAGGTTACTTACCCCTTCCAATAGGACAGATACTGGGGAATGGCTGAGTGAAACATCCAGGGCATACACACTCATGGTCTAGACACTGAGTGGGGCTCTGTTGAAAGATATTGAGAAATTCCCATCCAGGAAAAATATACTGGGTGGAGATCAGGCTGAAAGATGTCAGGGGAATTATCTACCCAGTGGAAAGGTACAGGTAGGGCAGCTCGATTGGGGAAAAAAATTGAGGAATACTCAGGGCTTGGCTGAAAGATGCCAATGTCACATGGTCTGAATGATCCTGGCTGAGTGGTTAAGTAAGAGCCTGATTTGACACTTTACCTCAGTCTTACGGCTGTTATAGAATTTGTCAGGATAAAAGTGAGGAAAATAGTTTGAGAAAAAGATGGCAGAGGAGTAAGTGGATGTAGAGTACATCTCTCTCCATTTATACATCAGGAATACACCTTAGACACAGAAGTGCCTGCAGAGCACCAGCTGAGAGTAGACAGGAGTACCTGACCAGCTGAAAAGAATATATAGGCCCACACAAAACTCAGTAGAACAAAGGAAGTTTGGTGATAAACAGGTGTGTTAGTAGGACTGGACCTGCCCTTGATGGATGGGGGAACTCAAGCAGAGGTCCCATCCCCATTTTGGGACAATTGTGTGAGTCAGAGGAGAAACATTTAAGGCTGAGAGTGAAACAGTTGATCTGTGGCAGCCTAAATAGAATGAGAATCAGACAGTCCTTGCCAAAGCCATACATACCCTGGACAGGGACACAGGGCCCCTAGAAGGTGCAGTGACTGGGAGCTGGAGTTTAGTAATTGTGGAGCAATCCAAGGGTGAGGACTGCTGATGACTACAGAGAGACAGATCAAGGGGTGTGTGAGGGAGGATACTGTGGTGGGAAAAGCCTGTGGAGGAAATCCAGGCAGCCATGGGAGCAAGACAATACTGCTGAGTCACACATGAGGTAGAGCCATCACCAAAGCCTCTCTCTACCCACATGCCAGAATAGATAGCTGGACAATTAGAGAGGATGGCCCATCAAATTTCTGACACACTGAAAAACAGTAGGACCCCACCCTGGGTTCTTTAAGTGATGGATGTGCTGAACTACAGAGTAGGACCGCACCAAGGGTGCCCCTTTAAGTGTCTGATGTTCCAGTTCACAGCCAGGAGGGCCCCCTCTATGTGCCTGATGCACTGAACAACCGAGAAGGCCCCCAGGCAAGGGAGTCCTCTAAGTCTGAAGGAGTGGAGCTACAGAGAAAGACTGGCCAAAGTAGCCTTCTGATCACCAAGCTATAAGAGTTTCTAAAAAAGACTCTGATAGGGCCACATATCCTGTGGGAGAGGCAGTCCATATCTCTTCACACTTGGCACCACCAGGGTCCCCAAAAGCCAAGAAGCTGCACCACCTTCACGCTCAACCCTCACTGGGGCAGAGCTGACACAGGCAAAAAAAAGTCTTGAATGTAGGTACTCAGGGGTGCTAAGGTTGTGTCCAAATCTTTGCCAACACTGTGAACAGTGGTGGCTGTGCGACAGTACAGGAGAGGCGGCTGTATGACTGCACAGGAGCGGTGGCTGTGTGACAGCGCAGGAGTGACTGAGAGGAGTTACCCCACGCCCAAGTCAGGGGCAGTGGCCGAGAGAAGGTACCCCATGTCCAAGGAAAGGAGAAGTGGCTATGCTTTCCTGGAGCAGCTGTGAAGAGATACCTCATGTCCAAGGTAAGAGAAACCCAAGTAAGAAGGTAGGCACTGAGAGAGGGCATCAAAGGGCAGACACACCGAAACTACAATCACAGACAATTAAACCAATCTGATAACATGGACCACAGCTTGTCTAACAGTGAAACTAAACCACGCAGGGTGGGGCCACCCAAGATGGACGGGTCATGGTGGAGAGGTCTGAAATAATGTGGTACACTGGAGAAGGGAATGGCAAACCACTTCAGTATTCCTGCCTTGAGAACCCCATGAACAGTATGAAAAGGCAAAAGATGGGACACTGAAAAATGAACTTCCCAGGTCGGTAGGTGCCCAATATGCCACAGGAGATCAATGAAGAAATAACTCCACAAATAAAAAAGAGATGGAGACAAAGCAAAAACAATACCCAGCTGTGAATGTGACTGGTGATAGAAGCAAGGTCTAATGCTGTAAAGAACAATATTGCATAGGTACCTAGAATGTTAGGTCCGTGAATCAAGACACATTGGAAGATATCAAACAGGAGATGGCAAGAGTGAATGTCAACATTCCAGGAATCAACAAAATAAAAAGGACAGGAATGGGTGGATTTCACTCAGATGACCATTATATCTACAACTATGAGCAAGAATCCCTTAGAAGAAATGAAGTAGCCATTATAGTCTACAAAGAGTCTGAAATGCAGTACTTGGATGCACTCTCAAAAACGACAGAATGATCTCTGTTTGTTTCCAAGGCAAATCATTCAATATCATGGTAATCTAAGTCTACGTCCCAACCAGTAACACTAAGAAGCTGAAGTTGAATGGTTCTATGAAGACTTACAAGACCTTTTAGAAATAAGATCTCAAAAAGATGTCCTTTTCATTATTTGGGACCAGAAAGCAAATGTAGGAATCAAGAAATACCTGGAGTAAGAGGCAAATTTGGCCTTGGAGTACAGAATGAAGCAAGGCAAAGGCTAATAGAGTTCTGCCAAGAGAACTCACTGATCATAGCAAACACCCTCTTCCAACAACACAAGAGAAGACTCTACACACGGACACCACCAGATGGTCAACACCAAAATCAGATTGATTATATTCTTTGCAGCAAAGATGGAGAAGCTCTGTACAGTCAGAAAAAAACAAGAATGGGAGCAGAATGTGGCTCAGATCATGAACTCCTCAAAATTCAGACTGAAATTCAATAAACTAAGGAAAACGACTAGACCATTCAGGTATGACCTGAATCATATCCCTTATGATTATACAGTGAAGTGAGAAATAGATTTAAGAGACTAGATTTGATAGACAGAGTACCTGATGAACTATGGACAGAGGTTTGTGACACTGTACAGGAGACAAGGGTCAAGATCATCCCCAAGAAAAAGAAATTCAGAAATCAATATGGCTCTCTGAGGAGGCCTTACAAATAGCTATGAAAAGAGCAGAAGGAGAAAATAAAAGAACAAAGGAAAGATATACCCAATTGAATGCAGAGTTTCAAAGAATAACAAGGAAAGTTAAAGTCTTCTAAGCGATCAATGGAAAAAAAATAGAGGAAAACAATAGAATCAGAAAGACTAGAGATTTCTTCAAGAAAAGTAGAGATACCAAGGGAACATTTCAGGCAAAATGGGCTCAATAAAGGACATAAATTGTAAGGACTTAACAGAAGCAGAAGATATGAAGAAGAGGTGGCAAGAATACACAGACGACCTGTACAAAAAAGATCTTCACGACCCAGATAATCACGATGGTTTGATCACTCACCTAGAGCCAGACATCCTAGAATGTGAAGTCAAGTGGGTCTTAGAAAGCATCTCTACAAACAAAGCTAGTGGAGGTGATGGAATTCCAGTTGAGCTATTTCAAATACTGAAAGATGATGCTGTGAAAGTGCTGCACTAAATATGCCGGGAAATATGGAAATCTGAGCAGTGGCCACAGGACTGGAAAAGGTCAGTTTTCATTCCAATCCCTAAGAAAGGCAATGACAAGGAATGCTCAAACTATTGCAAAATTGCACTCATCTCACACGCTAGTAAAGTAATACTCAAGATTCTCCAAGCCAGGCTTCAGCAATACATGAACATGAACTTTCAGATGTTCAAGCTGAATTTAGAAAAGGCAGAAGAACCAGAAATCAAATCGCCAATATCCCCTGGATCATCAAAAAGGCAAGAGAGTTCCTGAAAAACAAACAAACAAACAAACAAACAAACAAAAACTTCTATTTCTGCTTTATTGACTATGTCAAAACATTTGACTGAGTGGATCACAATAAACTGTAGAAAATTCTGAAGGCACTGGGAATACCAGACCACCTGACCTGCCTCTTGAAAACCTGTATCCAGGTCAGGAAGCAACAGTTAGAACTGCACATGGAACAACAGAATGGTTCCAAATAGGAAAAGGAGTACATCGAGGCTGTATACTGTCACACTGCTTATTTAACTTATATACAGAGTACATCATAAGAAACGCTGGGCTGGAGGAAGCACAAGCTGGAATCAAGATTTCCAGGAGAAATATCAGTAACCTCAGATATGCAGATGACACCACCCTTATGGCAGAAAGTGAAGAACTAAAGAGCCTCTTGAAGAAAGAGAANATACAGAGTACATCATAAGAAACGCTGGGCTGGAGGAAGCACAAGCTGGAATCAAGATTTCCAGGAGAAATATCAGTAACCTCAGATATGCAGATGACACCACCCTTATGGCAGAAAGTGAAGAACTAAAGAACCTCTTGAAGAAAGAGAAAGAGGAGAGTGAAAAAGTTGGCTTAAAATTCAACATTCAGAAAACTTAGATTGTGGTATCTGGTCCCATCACTTCATGCAAATAGATGGGGAAACAGTGGCTGACTTTAATTTTTGGGGTTCCAAAATCACTGCAAATGGTGATTGAAGCCATGAAATTAAAAGACACTTACTGCTTGGAAGGAAAGTTGTGACCGACCTAGACAGCATATTAAAAAGCAGAGACATTTTTTGTTAACAAAGATCCGTCTAGGGAATACTATGGTTTATCCAGTAGTCATGTATGGATGTGAGAGTTGGATTTTAAAGAAAGTTGGGTGCTAAATAATTGATGCTTTTGAACTGTGGTGTTGGAGATGACTCTTGAGAGTCCCTTGGACTGCAAGGAGATCCAACCAGTCCATCCTAAAGGAGATTAGTCCTAGGTGTTCATTAGTAGGACTGACTTTGAAGCTGGAACTCCAACACTTAGCCACCTAATGCGAAGAGCTGACATATTTGAAAAGACCCTGATGGTGGGAAAGATTGAGAGCAGGAAGACAAGGGGAAAACAGAGGTTGAGATGGTTAGATACCATCACCAACTCAGTAGACATGGGTTTGGGTGGACTCCGGGAGTTGGTGATGGACAGGGAGGCCTTCAGTTTGTGGGATCGCCAAGAGTCTGACACAATTGAGCAACTGAACTCAACTGAACTGAACTGTGGCCTTTCAGGCTTCTCTGTCAGAGAGGTGAGTTCTCCAGACAAATCACTGTAATGTACTGTCCAATACTAGTAGCCATACCCTTATAGAGCACTATATTTCCTGCTGCCCAAGCAGCCAACTCCTTTGAGTACCTCCTGCTGCCAGAACTCCTGCAACACGAGCAGCTGCACCACTTCCACACGTGAGCCTCACTGAGGCAGACACAAGTCCTCCAGGGCAGCCTCAGGAACAAACCTCCACTGGATGACCCACATGCACAGGTGGAAACAAAACCACAATTGAAAATCAGAGGCAGTATGGATAAGGATGAAGACCCAAAAGCTTCTCACCAGCTGTACAAGCTGCAGATTAAATCCACAAAATCAACTAGGCAGATCCCATGTCTATGGAATATATAAAAGGATACTGAGAGCTCCCTCAAAAGAAAATGTACTAGTTCTGATAGCTATGCACATTGGAGGCAAGGACACACCACAGTAGGACCAGATTAGAATCTGAGATGACCCCAAAACAGGTCCAGACCAGTAGTGTTGGAAGGCATCCCAGGGAGGTGAGGTGGATTGTAATGCCCAGTGAGGGAAAGGACTCTGACAACAATGACTCAAGAAAAGCATTTGTTATTCTAATGTTTTGACTTGGCCACCTCATGCGAAGAGTTGACTCATTGGAAAATACTTTGATGCTGGGAGGGATTGGGGGCAGGAGGAGAAGGGGACGACAGAGGATGAGATGGCTGGATGGCATCACTGACTCGATGGACATGAATCTGAGTGAACTCCTGGACTTGGTGATGGACAGCGAGGCCTGGCATGCTGCGATTCATGGGATCACAAAGAGTCGGACATGACTGAGTGACTGAACTGAACTGATAGATTCTTTCCTATCTTTTTTACTGTTTTCTTTTTTTCCCACCCCAATTGTAGTTGTTAATTTTATTGCCATATGAAAATCTAATTAAGCTTTTGAGCTTTTTTTGTTTTTCTCAGTCATATTTTTTATTGTTGATATAAATCTCTGCCTCTATGTTGGGTTTTGGCAATTCTTTGAAGTTTTCTTTTCTTTTGTCTTCTTTTAATTTTTATTGTTTTATTTTTTATAATTTTAATTTATAAAACTAATTTTTTCTACAATTTTTCTATTGCCTGCTTTTCCTGCTGTTTTTTCCCCCTAACAGTTAACCTTTCATGTATATAAATCTTCTTTATCTAGTTCAATTTAACTTTGCCTACCTATCCTTTCCTTCAATTCTGTCCACTTAACAAATATTTTACTTTGATTTCACTTCTTTATCCCTCAATGGGAACCTTGCTTTAGTTTCACTTTCCAGTTTTCCTTTTAGTTACTTTTGTTCTATTGTTTTTTAATTTATTTATTTTAATTGGAGGCTAATTACTTTACAATATTGTATTGGTTTTGCCATACATCAACATGAATTTGCCACTGGTGTACATGTGTTCCACATCCTGACCCCCCTTCCCACATCCCACCTCTCTCCCCGTACCATCCTTCTGGTTCATCCCAGTGTACCAGCCCCAATCATCGTGTATCCTGCATCGAACCTGGACTGGAGATTTGTTTCTTATATGATAGTATACATGTTTCAATGCCATTCTCCAAAATCATCCCACCCTCTCCCTCTCCCACAGAGTCCAAAAGACTGTTCAATACGCCTGTGTCTCTTTTGTTCTCTTGCATACAAGGTTATCATTACTGTCTTTCTAAATTCCATATATATGCGTTACTATACTGTATTGGTATTTTTCTTTTTGGCTTACTTCACTCTGTATAATAGGCTCTGGTTTCATCCACCTCATTATAACTGATTCAAATGTATTCTTTTTAATGGCTGACTAATGCTCATTGTATATATGTACCACAGCTTTCTTATCCATTCATCTGCTGATAGACATCTAGGTTGTTTCCATGTCCTGGCTACTATAAACAGTGCTGCAATGAACATTGGGGTACACGTGTCTCGTTCTATTCTGGTTTCCTCGGTGTGTATGCCCAGTAGTGGGACTGCTGAGTCATCAGTTCAGTTCAGTTCAGTCGCTCAGTCGTGTCTGATTTTTTGTGACCCCATGAATCGTAGTAGCATGCCAGGCGTCCCTGTCCATCACCAACTCCTACAGTTCACTCAGATTCATGTCCATCAAGTCAGTGATGCCATCCAGCCATCTCATCCTCTGTCATCCCCTTCTCCTTCTGCCCCCAATCTCTCCCAGTATCAAAGTCTTTTCCAATGAGTCAACTTTTTGCATGAGGTGGCTAAAGTACTGGTGTTTCAACTTCAGCATCATTCCCTCCAAAGAAATCCCAGGGTTGATCTCCTTCAGAATGGACTGGTTGGATTTCCTTGCAGCCCAACGGACTCTCAAGAGTCTTCTCCAATACCACAGTTCAAAAGCATCAATTCTTCGGTGCTCAGCTTTCTTCACAGTCCAACTCTCACATCCATACATGACTACTGGAAAAACCATAGCCTTGACTAGACGGACCTTTGTTGGCAGAGTAGTGTCTCTGCTTTTGAATATGCTATCTAGGTTGGTCATAACTTTTCTTCCAAGCAGTAAGCGTCTTTTAATTTCATGGCTGCAATTACCATATACAGTGATTTTGGAGCTCAAAAAATAGAGTCTGACACTGTTTCCACTGTTTTCCCATCTATGTCCCACAAAGTGATGGGACTGGATGCCATGATCTTCATTTTCTGAATGTTGAGCTTTAAGCCCACTTTTTCACTCTCCTCATTCACTTTCATCAAGAAGCTTTTTACTTCCTCTTCACTTTCTGCCATAAGGGTGGTGTCATCTGCATATCTGAGGTTATTGTTATTTCTCCTGGCAATCTTGATCCCAGCTCATGCTTCTTCCAGCCCATAAAGCAGTTCTATTTCCAGTTTTTTAAATAATCTCTACACTGTTCTCCATAGTGGCTGTACTAGTTTGCATTCCCACCAACAGTGTAAGAGGGTTCCCTTTTCTCCCCACCCTCTCCAGCATTTATTGCTTGTAGACCTTTGGATTGCAGCCATTCTGACTGGCATGAAATGGTACCTCATTGTGGTTTTGATTTGCATTTCTCTGATAATGAGTGATGTTGAGCATTTTTTCATGTGTTTGTTAGTCACCTGTATGTCTTCTTTGGAGAAATGTCTGTTTAGTTCTTTGGCCCATTTTTGATTGGGTCGTTTATTTTTCTGGAATTAAGCTGCATGAGTTGCTTGTATATTTTTGGTATTAGTTGTTTGTCAGTTGCTTCATTTGCTATCATTTTCTCCAATTCTGAAGGCTGTCTTTTTACCTTGCTTATAGTTTCCTTTGTTGTGCAGAAGCTTTTAATTTTAATTAGGTCCCATTTGTTTACTTTTGATTTTATTTCCAGTATTCTGGGAAGTGGCTCATAGAGGATCCTGCTGTGATTTATGTCAGAGAGTGTTTTGCCTATNGTTTCCTTTGTTGTGCAGAAGCTTTTAATTTTAATTAGGTCCCATTTGTTTACTTTTGATTTTATTTCCATTATTCTGGGAAGTGGCTCATAGAGGATCCTGCTGTGATTTATGTCAGAGAGTGTTTTGCCTATGTTTTCCTCTAGGAATTTTATAGTTTCTGGTCTTACGTTTAGGTCTTTAATCCATTTTGAGTTTGTTTTTGTGTATGGTGTTAGAAAGTGTTCTAGTTTCATTCTTTTACAAGTGGTTGACCAGTTTTCCTAGCCCCAGTTGTTAAAGTGATTGTCTTTTCTCCATTGTGTATTCTTTTTTTTAAATTTATTTATTTTAATTGAAAGTTAATTACTTTACAATATTTTATTGGTTTTTCCATACATCAACATGAATCTGCCACATTGTATATTCTTGCCTCCTTTGTCAAAGACAAGGTGTCCATAGGTGTGTGGATTTAGCTAACACCCATCCTACTCAAACTCTTCCAGAAATTTGCAGAGGAAGGTAAACTTCCAAACTCATTCTATGAGGCTACCATCACCCGAATACTTTTGTTCTTAACTGGGAGATATAATTTGTGATTTCCTTTGTTTGTTGTGTCAGTCTATTGTACTTTATTTTTGTTGGACTGTTTTGATTTTTCTTATGGGTGTATATGTATGTGTGCATATTCCATTATTTTAATTATTTGCCTGATTTTGTAACTGTCGTTTGTCCAGTGTTCAACTTGGTCTTCTCATTTTGAGGTTATTTGTTTTAATTTCACTTAATGTCAAAAAAAAAAAAATGGAATCTTAATTCCTGACCAGAGATCAAGCCCTGAGCCTTTGGAGTAGGAGCACTGACCCTAAGACCCTAAGGTACCAGAAAACTAACGCTAGGGAGTATCAAACCATGAGAACCCACACAATGGAAACCACTTGACTAAAAGTTCCAGCATCACTCAACCACCAGTAGCACCCTGTGCAGGACACTTCATCTAAA
>SJYQ01003051.1:128790-169435 GCA_006410935.1 Redunca redunca | reverse complement strand
CCAGTCTATGTCCGATGCAGGATGCAGGATGCTTGGGGCTGGTGCATGGGGAGGACCCAGAGAGATGTTATGAGGTGGGAGGTGGGAGGGGATTCATGTTTGGGAACACATGTGCACTCGTGGTGAATTCATGTCAGTGTTTGGCAGAACCAATATAGTATTTTAAAGTAAACTAAAGTTAAAATAAAAATAAAATATAAACACTAATTAAAAAAATAGAAAATGGCAATAGGAACATATATATCAATAACTACTTTAAATGCAAATGACTTAAAGTGATTAAATGCTCCAACCAAAAGACACAGACTGGCTGAATGGATTCAAAACAAGACTCTTATATATGCTGTCTACAGGAATCCCACTTCGCACCTAAAGACAAAGTGAGAGGATGGAAAAATATATTCCATGTAAATGGGAAATAAAAGAAAGCTGGAGTAACAATCCTTATATCAGACAAAATTGACCTTAAAATAAAGATTATAACAGATAAGGAAGAACATTACATAATGATCAAAGTATCAATTTAAGAGAAAGACACAACATTTGTAAATATCTACGCATCCAACATAGGAGCACCTCAGTACATAAGACAAGCACTAACACACATATAAGGAGAAATTGACAATAATACTATAACAGAATGACACTTTTACACCCCACTCACATCAACAGACAGATCATCAAAACGGAAAATTAGTAATGAAACACGAGTCTTAAAGGATACATTAGATGAGATGGATCTCATTGATATCTTCAGTCCATCCAAATGCAGGAGAATATATCCTCTCCTCAAGTGAACATAGGACATTCTCCAGGATAGACCACGTCTTGGGTCACAAATCAAACCTCAGTAAATGTAAGAAAATTGAATTATATCAAGCATCTTCTCTGACCACAGTTGTTTGAGACTAGATATAAATTCCAAGAAAAAAAAATAAGAAAAACAAAAAAAATGTAGATTAAACAATATATTTCTACATAACTAACAGTTTACTGAAGAAATGAAAAGGGAAATCAAAAAAATTCTAGAAACAAATGACAATGAAAATATTCCAATCTATGGGATGAAACAAAAACAGTACTAAGAGGGAAATTTATAACAATACAATCCTACTTCAAGAAATAAGGAAAACATCAAATAGACAACCTAACTTTACACCTAAAACAACTGGATAAAAGAAGAACAAAAATCTCCGAAATCAGTAGAAGGAAGGAAATCATAAAGATCTGAGCAGAAATAAATGAAAAAGAAATTAAAGAAACAGTAAACAAAAAGCTGGTTCTTTGAGAAGATAAGCAAAATTGACAAACTTTAGCTATACTCATTAAAAATAAAAACCAAAGAATAAAATCATCAAAATTAGAAATGAAAAAAAAGAGATGTTGCAATAGACAATGCAGAAATACAAAAGATTATGAGGCCATTATGAACAACCCAATTAAAAACACTGAAATTGAAGCTGTGATAAAAATTCTCCCAAAAAGCAAAAGTCCAGGACCAGATGGCTTCACAGTAGAATTCTATCAAACATTTGGAGAAGAGCTAATGCCTATCCTTCTAAACTCTTTCAAAATATCGCAGAGGAAGGAACACTTCCAAACTCATTCCATGAGGCCACCATCACCCTAACACCAAACCGGACAAAGACAACACACACACACAAAAAGAAAACTATAGACCAATATCACTGATGGGTTATAGATGCAAAAATCCACAACAAAATTTTACTAAACAGAATTCAGCAACACATGAAAAAGCTCATAAACCATGATCAATTTGTGTTTATTCCAGGAATGCAAGGATACTTCAATATACACAAATCAATCAATGTGATACACCATATTCACAAACTAAAAGATAAAAGCCATATGTAACCTCAGTAGATTCAGATAAAGCCTTTGAAAAAATTTAGGACCCATTTATGATTAAAACTCTTCAAAAAATGGGCAAAGAGGGAATCTATCTCAACATAGGAAAGGCTGTATATGGTATGCCTATAGCAAACATTATTCTCAATGGTGAAAAACAGAAAGCATTCTCCCTAAGATCAGGAAGAAGACAACGGTGTCCACTTTCACCACTATTATTCAACATAGTTTTGGAAGTCCTAATTATAGCAATCAGAAAAGAAATAGAAATAAAAGAAACCCAGGAAAGAAAATAAGAAGTAAAGCTCTCACTATTTGCAGATGACATGATACTTACTGTACATAGAAAACCCTAAAGATAGTATCAGAAAATTATTAAAGCTAATCAGTGAATTTAGCAAAGTTGCAGGATACATAGTCAATACACAGAAATCACTTGCATTTCTATATACTAACAATGAAAAATAAGAAAGAGAATTTTAGGAATCTACCCATTCAGCATTGCAAGTAAAAGAATAAAATATCTAGGTATAAACTTACCTAAAGAGGCAAAAGTACTGTATACAGAAAAGTACAAGACACTAATGAAAGAAATCAAACATGACATAAACAAATGGAGAGATATTCCATGTTCCTAGGTAGGAAGAATCAATATTATGGAAATGACTATATAACGAAATGTAATCTACAGTTTCAATTTGATCCCTATCAAATTATCAGTGACAGAAATTAGAATACTTCCTAACACCATACACAATATTAAACTCAAAAGGGCTTAAAGACCTAAATGTAAGACCAAAAACTGTAAAACTCTTAGAGGAAAACATAGGCAGAAAACTTTATGACATAAATCAAATAGAGATCCTTTTTGACCTACCTTCTAGAGTAATGAAACTAAAAACAAAATAAACAAGTGGGACCTGATTAAACTTAAAAGCTTTTGCACAACAAAGGAAACTATAAGCAAGGTGAAAAGACAACCCTCAGAATGGAAGAAAATAATAACAACTGAAACAACTGATAAAGGCTTAATTTCTAAAATATACAAACAGCTCATACAACTCAATACCAGAAAAACAAACAACCCAATCAAGAATGAGAAAAAGACATAAACAGACATTTCTCCAAGGAAGACATACAGATGGCTAACAAACACATGAAAAGATGTTCAACATCACTCATTATTAGACAAATGTAAATCAAAACCACGATGAATTATCACTTCACACTGGTCAGAATGGCCCTCATCAAAAAGTCTACAAACAATAAATGCTGGAAAGGGTGTGGAGAAAAGGCAACATTTGCATTGTTGGTTGGGATATAAATTGGTACAGCCACTATGGAAGATGGTATGGAGATTCCTTAAAATGGTATGCCAAATCTATTCCTTAAGAATAAAACCACCAATATGACCCAGCTATCTCACTCCTGGGCATATACCCTGAGGAAACCAAAATTTAAAAAGACACATGTATCTCATGGTTCATTATACTATTCTTTACAATAGCTAGAATTTGAAATCATCCTAGATGCCCTTCAACATATGAATGAATAAAGATTTTGTGGTACATATACACAATGGAATATTAATCAGCCCTAATAAGGAATACATTTGAGTCAGTTCTAATGAAGTGGATGAACCTAGAGTCTATTATACAGAGTGAAGTGAGTCAGAAAGAGAAAGATAAATATCATATTCTAATGCGTATATATGGAATCTAGAAATGTGGTACTGAAGAATTTATTTACAGGTCAGCAATGGAGGAACAGAAATAGAGAATAGACTTATGNAACATTTATAATAAAACAAAACAAAAACAAGTAAGATTGCTTTAAAACAATATATGCTTGATCTAAATGAAAATTTATGGTTTATATGACATTTGATACCTATGATTATTCCTATTATTATTTATTATTTTGTTGAACAGGCATAGTAACTCTTGTATATTCATCTTTGGACAGGGAAACTAAGACTAAGTGCCTAACAGTTCTAAGAGGCAGAAGCAAAATTTGAATCCAGATCTCACGGCCCTAGAACTAGGGCTCCTATTCAACTTCAATCTCCTGCTACCTCTTAGGAATCCCTCCTTCTTGGCCTTTTCCTGAATTGTATCTCCCAAACGAATATCCTCAAGATTGCATTGTGTTCTTTGCTTTCCAGCCTTTGACTTACTCTCCTTAGTTAAGGAATTTCAGTTTTTGTCCCACAGTTCTTCAGTCAAAATCATATTTCAGTCTCTTCAAAAGGGTCTGATGTTTGTGGTGCTATGCTTTCAAATTATGCTTATTTAGGGACTTTCCTGGTGGTCCAGTAGTTAAGAATTTGACTTGAACCACTTTAACCCTGATCCAAGATGATTCCAAATGCCTCAAAGCAACCAAGCCCATGTGCCCCAAATAATGAGTCAGCGTTCCACAACATGAGAAGCCAAATTAATGATAAGCCAAACACTGCAACTAGAGAGTAGCCCCTGCTTGCCACAATTAGAGAAAGCCCTTGGGCAGTAATGAAGACTCAGCAAGACAATAAATAAGAAATTTGTAAAATTATGCTTATTTAAAATGTTCCTTTAAACCAGGGACATGGTTTGACTTTCCTGATATGGACATCACAGATTCAGTTTTCTGGTGAATTCAGCTGGGATCACCACCTGGTCAAAATTATTTGAACATTAATGACAGCAACAATAGTGCAACCTACCTCTAAAAATGACCAAGAATCAACTACTTAAGAAATAGTAATTCAAAAGTGAACAAACTAATCATAAGTCCCTCAGCTCAGTTCAGTCGCTCAGTGGTATGCGACTCTGCAAGCCCATGGAGTGTAGTAGGCCAGGCCGCCCTGTCCATCACCAACTCCCGGATCCTACTCAAACTCATGTCCATTGAACTGGTGATGTCATCCAACAATTTCATCTTCTGTCGTCCCCTTCTCTTCCTGCCTTCAATCTTTCCCAGCATCAGGGTCTTTTCCAGTGAGTCAGTTCTTCACATCAGGTGGCCAGAGTATTGGAGTTTCAGCTTCAGCATCAGTTCTTCCAATGAATATTCAGGACTAATTTCCATTGGGATGGACTGGTTGTATCTTCTTGCAGTCCAAGGGACTCTCAAGAGTCTTCTCCACCACCACAGTTCAAAAGCATCAATTCTTCAGTGCTCAGCTTTCTTTACAGTCCAACTCTCACATCCATACATGACTATGGGAAAAATCATAGGTTTGACTAGATGGAACTTTGTTAACAAAGTAATGTCTCTGCTTTTTAATAAGCTGTCTAGGGCTGTGACAGCTTGCAGAGCGCAGCTAAGAGTAGCTAGCCCACGTCCGAGGTCAGAGGCAGAAGCCAGGAGGACCCCATGCCCAAAGGGTGGTGGCCGAGAGCAGCTACCCCACGTCTGAAGTCAGGGGTGTTGCTGGGAGGAGCTACCCCACATCTGAGGTCAGGGCAGGCAGCTGAGAGGAGCTACACCATGTTGAAGGGCAGGGGCAGTGGCCGGGAGGAGCAACCCCATGTCCAAGGAGCGGTGGCTGCGCATGCCCCAGAGGGCCTAGAGGAGCTATTCCACATTCAAGGTTGAGAGGGGCTGCGGTGAGGAGATATCCTTCATCCAAGGTAAGGAGCAGTGGCTGCACTTTGCTGGAGCAGCCTTGAAGAGATACCCCACTTTCAGGGTAAGAGAAACCCACATAAGATGGTAGCTGTTGAAAGAGGGTATCAGTGGGCAGACACACTGAAATCATAATCACAGAAAACTAGTCAATCTAATCACACTAGGACCACAGCCTTGTCTAACTCAATGAAACTAAGCCATGCCCTGTGGGACCACCCAAGACGGGCAGGTCTGACACAATGTGGTCCACTAAAGAAGGGAATGGCAAACCACTTCAGCATTCTTGCCTTGAGAACCCCATGAAAAGTATGAAAAGGCAAAATGATAGGATACTGAAAGTGGAACTCGCCAGGTAAGTAGCTGGCCAATATGCTACTGGAGAACAGTGGAGAAATAACTCTAGAAAGAACGAAGGATGGAGCCAAAGCAAAACGATACCCAGCTGTGGATGTGACTGGTGATAGAAACAAGGTCCAATGCTGCAAAGAGTAATATTGCATAGGAACCTGGAATGTCAGGTCCATGAATTAAGGCAAAATGGAAGTGGTCAAACAGAAGACAGCAAGAGTGAATGTAGACATTCTAGGAATCAGCGAACTAGAATGGACTGGAATGGGTGAATTTAACTCAGAGGACCACTATCTCTACTACTGTGGGCAGGAATCCCTTAGAAGAAATGGAGTAGCCATCATGGTCAACAAAAGAGTCCGAAATACAGTACTTGGATGCAGTGTCAAAAAAAGACAGAATGATCTCTCTTCGTTTCCAAAGCAAACCATTCAATATCATGGTAAACCAAGTCTATGCCCCTACCAGTAACACTGAAGAAGCTGAAGTTGAATGATTCTATGAAGATCTACGAGACCTTTTAAACTAACACCCAAAAAAGATGTCCTTTTCATTATAGGGTACTTGAATGCAAAAGTAAGAAGTCAAGAAACACCTGGAGTAACAGGAAAATTTGGCCTTGGAATATGGAACAAAGCAGGGCAAAGACTAATAGAGTTTTGCCAAGAAATCCACTGGTAATAGCAAACACCCTCTTCCAACAACACAAGAGAAGACTTTACACATGAACATCACCAGATGGTCAACACCGAAATCATATTGATTGTATTTTTTGCAGCCGAAGATGGAGAAGCTCTATACAGTCAACAAAAACAAGACCAGGAGCTGACTGTGGCTCAGATCATAAACTCCTTATTACCAAATTCAGACTCAAATTGAAGAAAGTAGGGAAAACCGCTAGACCATTCAGGTATGAACTAAATCAAATCTCTTATGATTATACAGTGGAAGTGAGAAATAGATTTAAGGGACTAGATCTGATACATAGAGTGCCTGATGAACTATGGAATGAGGTTCGTGACATTGTACAGGAGACAAGGATCAAGACCATCCCCATGGAAAAGAAATGCAAAAAAGCAAAATGGATGCCTTAGGAAGCCTTACAAATAGCTGTGAAAAGAAGAGAAGTGAAAAGCAAAGGAGAAAAAGAAAGATATAAGCATCTGAATGCAGAATTCCAAAGTAGAGCAAGAAGAGATAAGAAAGCCTACTTCAGCGATCTATGCAAAGAAGAGAGGAAAACAGCAGAGTGGGAAAGACTAAAGATCTCTTCAAGAAATTTAGAGATACCAAGGCAACATTTTATGGAAAGATGGGCTCAATAAAGGACAGAAATGGTATGGACCTAACAAAAGCAGAAGATATTAAGAAGAGCTGGCAATGATACACAGAACAACTGTGCATAAAATGTCTTTACTACCAAGATAATCATGATGGTGTGATCACTCATCTAGAGTCAGACATCCTGGAATGTGAAGTCAAGTGGGTTTTGAAAGTATCATTATAAACAAAACTTGTGGAGGTGATGCAATGCCAGTTGAGCTATTTCAAATCCTAAAAGATGATGCTGTGAAAGTGCTGCACTCAATATGCCAGCAAATTTGGAAAACTCAGAAGTGGCCACAGGACTGGCAAAGATCGGTTTTCATTCCAATCCCAATGAAAGGCAATGCCAAAGAATGCTCAAACTACCGCACAATAGTACTCATCTCACATGCTAGCAAAGTAGTGTTCAAAATTCTCCATGTTGCAAGCGAAATGACACAAAGACAAGACACACATGAAAGACAGACAAAGACACAACTCCGGCCGGAGGAAAAAGACTGCGCAAAACTAATTGTGGTTTATTTTTATATGCCCCCTTTTGGCAGAACTCCAGACAGTATGAATAGGTCTTTTTAGTACAGTGCTGGTGCATACATGTTATTGTACAGCAAGGGGAGTGAAACCCCTGTCTGCTACAAAGTTTATCCAAGGCCCTCTCCTTCTTCTTATCACAAGAAGGGAATGCTCTCTCCTTTGCAAGAGATAATTAAACTCAAGGCTGTGTCCAGACTCCTTGGCAGAATGCCTCATTTGCAAGCACATCTCTGTGACTCTATTGCGGCTGCATTAACCCTTCACTCCAAGCCAGGCTACAGCAATACATGAACCATGAATTTCCAGATGTTCAAGCTGGTTTTAGAAAAAGCAGAGGAACCAGAGATCAAATTGCCAACATCCAGTGGATCATGGAAAAAGCAAGAGAGTTCCAGAAAAACATATATCTGCTTTATTGACTATGCCAAAGTCTTTGACTATATGTATCACAATACATTGTGAAAAATTTTGAAAGAGATGGGAATACCAGACCCCCTGACCTGTCTCTTGAGAAACCTGTATGCAGGTTAAGAAGCAAGTTAGAAGTGGACATGGAAGAACAGACTGGTTTCAAATAGGAAAATAAATATATTAAGGCTGTATATTGTCACCCTGCTTACTTAAACTATATGCAGAGTACATCATGACAAACGCTGGGCTGGAAGAAGCACAAGCTGGAATCAAGATTGTCAGGAGAAATAACAAGAACGTCAGATATGCAGATAACACCATCCTTATGGATGATGTGAAGAGGAACAATAAAGCCTCTTGATGAAAGTGAGAGAGGAGAGTGAAAAAGTTGGCTTAAAGCTCAACATCCAGAAAATGAAGATCATGGCACCTGGTATCATCACTTCATGGGAAATAGATGGAGAAACAGTGGAAAGAGTGTCAGACTTTATTTTTCTGGGCTCCAAAATCACTGCAGATGGTGACTGCAGCCATGAAATTAAAAGACGCTTACTCCTNTGTCTAAAAGACGCTTACTCCTTGGAAGAAAAGTTATGACCAACCTAGACAGCATATTCAAAAGCAGAGACATTACTTTGCCAACAAAGGTCCGTCTAGTCAAGGGTATGGTTTTTCCTGTGGTCATGTATGGATATGAGTTGGACTGTGAAGAAAGCTGAGCACTAAAGAACTGATGCGTTTGAATTGTGGTGTTGGAGGAGACTGTTGAGAGTCCCTTGGAGTGCAAGGAGATCCAGTCCAACCAGTCCATTCTGAAGGAGATCAGCCCTGGTATTTCTTTGAAGGAAATGATGCTGAAGCTGAAATTCCAGTACTTTGGCCACCTCATGCGAAGTAATGACTCATTTGGAAAGACTGATTCTTGGAGGGATTGAGGGCAGGAGCAGAAGCAGACGGCAGAGGATGAGATGGCTGCATGGCATCACTGATTCGATGGACGTGGGTCTGATTGAACTCCAGGAATTGGTGATGGACAGGGAGGCCTGGAGTGCTGCGATTCATGGGTTCACAAAGAGTCAGACACGACTGAGCGACTTAACTGAACTGAGCTGAGTTTGGTCATAACATTTTTTCTGAGTAGCAAATGTGTTTTAATTTCATGGCTGAAGTCATTGTCTGCAGTGATTTTGGAGCCCCCCAAAATAAACTCTGTCACTGTTTCCTCTGTTTCCCCATCTCTTTGCCATGAAGTGATGGGACCAGATGCCATGATCTTCGTTTTCTGAATGTTAAGCTTTAAGCCTCATTTTAACTCTCCTCTTTCACTTTCATCAAGAGGCTTTTTAGCTCTTTTTCGTTTTCTGCCATAAGAGTGGTGTGATCTGCATATCTGAGTTTGTTGATATTTCTCTTGGAAATCTTGATTCCAGCTTGAGCTTCATCTAGTCCTGCATTTCTCATTATGTACTCTGAATATAATTTAAATAATCAGGGTGACAATGTACAGCCTTGACATACCCCTTTCCCTATTTGGAACCAGTCTGTTGTTCCATGTCCAGTTCTAACTGTTGCTTCCTGACCTGCATAGAGGTTTCTCAAGAGGCAGGTCAGGTGGTCTGGCATTCCCATCTCTCTCAGAATTCTCCACAGTTTATTGTGATCCACACAGTCAAAGGATTTGGCATAGTCAATAAGGCAGAAATAGATGTTTTTTTCTGGAACTCTCCTCGTTTTTTTTGATGATCCAGATAGTTGGACTATAAAGAAAGCTGAGCGCAGAAGAATTGATGCTTTTGAACTGTGGTTTTGGAGAAGACTCTTGAGAGTCCCTTGGACTTCAAGGAGATCCAACCAGTCCATCCTAAAGGAGATCAGTCCTGAGTGTTCATTGGAAGACTGATGTTGAAGCTGAAACTCCAATACTTTGGCCACCTGATGTGAAGAGCTGGCTGATTGGAAAAGACCCTGATGCTGGGAATTATTGAGGGCAAGAGGAGAAGGGGACGACAGAGGATGAGATGGTTGGATGGCATCACCAACTCGATGGACATGGGTTTGTGTGGACTCCAGGATTTGGTGATGGACAGGGAAGCCTGACATACTGTGGTTCATGGGATCACAAAGAATCAGAGACGACTGAGAGACTGAACTGAACCGAACTGAAGCTCGTCTCTAGTCTCTGTCTTTCTGTGTATGCACACATTTGTGTTTGAACAACATTGGGGAAAATGTTGAGATTCATTAAATGTACTATGTTCTAAAGATCGATTTTATCCTTCTTCAACCACATATATTACATCTTAATTTGTACCTTGTAATTAAGCAAGCTCTCTAGAGAGAACATCTTCCCCACAGAGAATCAGAATATAACTAAGAAAGGGAAAATCTCATTGACTTCTCTTACAAAAGCTTTTTCAGATTAAATATGTTCAGTGGAGAAAAAAAAATATATTGAGGAAAATATATGAGAGCTTTGCTCTGAAGAAAAGGGACAAGATTCTTCCTGGCCAGTTTCAGTTTTCTCAGGTAAGTGAGAAATTTACGGGAGTGGTGGAGCCCTAGTCATCATACCGTGCAGTGGTCCCATAGGGAAACCCGCTCATTAATTAAAACACTTGCTCATCCGGGGGTCACATATAAGAACTGGCAATTCAATGACCTGCAGCTGTGGTCTTAGATTGCTAGTCGCAGAATCTGAGACACATAAGATGATCTGAAATGACTTGGTGTTGACTCCCAGAGGAGTTAAGCTCAAAAGCAGCACATGGGCCTACTACACAAGTTCACTAGTAATTTTTATCCCTGACAAATTCGGTTGAAGATGAGAAACAGAATCTCTCAAAAACAGAAACAAAGGGGTGTCAGAAAGCCAGCCTCTGACTAACACTCCAGCCAGATTCATGTACAATACACACGGAATTAATAATTTCAAGGACCTAGTTAACTGGAGAAATTATACTAAAATGGCCAGATTGGGGTTCTCTTGATAACCAAAATTGATATTTTTACACCCACAGTTAGAAAAGGTTGGCTATGCTCACTTTGACTGTTATCTAGAAGCTTCTAAAACTGCAAATAATAAGGTAACTTCGCTGGAAACAAACAAGGAATTGCTTGAAACTGTATCAGAACCAAAAAAGACTGCTAGCCCTGGCTTTGCCAGGTTTCATGTCTAGTGGAACTGGAAAGTCACATTTAGCATTTATGCCATTTGGCTTTTGATTTCTGGGCATCACTTTATCATGTTTTGGGTCACTCTAGTCACTTGGCTTTTGATTTCTGGGCATCTCTTTGCCTTTTGTTTCATCTGGAGTGGGACTCTTGGCTGGTGAAGTTCTGGTTAAGTTTGTTTGTTTGTTTGTTTTTGATTTGGTTTGAGTGCACATACATCTGGTACAAACTTCATGAGTTAATATGGGAATTGCTAACTTTAAGGTTTCACACTCCACCTGAGAACCCGTGGGGTGGTGGGGAAACACATTCTTTTTTTTTTTTTTTTTGACTAGGCAATCTATAGCTAAGATTCAATGACAAGAAAAATAGGCTAAAAATATAAGATCTTTATTGACATAGGATAGGAAAATGAACTGAAGTTATCTTATGTCCAGCACTTTCTCAAGTAGTCAATAGCCTAAGGTTGATCAAACTAAGACCCCCTACTTCCCCAGAGGGACAATCCCTGCTGGGAACAACCTTCCCTTGTTATCAGGGCCAAGTTGAGCACTGTCTCGTCTAAATATTTGCTACAAAACTATGGTCACAGAAAAATACGACTTTTTACTATCTGGCCACAATATTCTATAGATTCCAGAGAAAGCTTGAAGAAAAAAAATTGCCCCAACGCAGTAACTCCTCCTAAACCTTTACACCAGCGCTCTCTGGATCACTTTTTTAGACCACCTCTAATTCCTGAAAGCAAAAGGGAAAAAAGGGGGAACAAAGCCTTTTAAAATATTATTCCAATCACTTTTTTATAGCTAGTTTATTTTGTATTGTGACATATGATTCATAAGTAAGTTTGTAAAGCAATCTACAGGACCTTTAGTGTCTATTTGCATATATGTATGTCTCAGTGTGTGTCTTTGTTTTTTGGATAACATTGTTGACTGCTGAGATCAATTTGTAAATGAGCTCTAATCTAATTGGCCTTTAAACAAAAAGTAAGTGCAAATCAAATAATTCTAATCTAAATACAAGAAAAATTAGCCTACTAAATGAATTTCAGGTTCACATGAACTGGAAAATATTCTTATTAAATACCTGATATTAATATTTGTTTGATCTAACTAATATAGAGTAAGTAACACTAAGCAAAATATTTTCATTGAACCTAGGTTTAATATAGTTAAATATTATTATAGTTGTTACAAGTTTGTCAGCAAGAAAATTACTTCTAGTGAAGAAACTTCTAAAAAGTATAAATGAGATATGAGTTTTTAGATGAAATCTATTAAGATAATTATGCTTTAGAAATATGTGTCTAAAATAGTCTCTCCAGATTGGGGTAACTTGAACTTCTAAGGGTTGTGCTAAACTAAGTGTTGGAAGTCTATTGAATAGCTAAGTCATTTCCAAATAAAATAAGATTTGGAAGCATTCACTATTGAACACTAATTTCCTCTTACAGAGAAACTAAAGAGATTTGGGATTAAAAATGAATGATGTTTGATGTCATCCTAAAATGCTCTCTCTAAGAAAACAAAGGTTTTAGTAATTATCACTGGTATTTATGCTCACCAATTATAAAATGCTAATATAAAAGTCAGTTCTTGATTATTTAAGCAAAGTAGGAAGTGTGTTTTCTGTAAAGAATGTATGAGGAATGGAATTACATTTTGTCAAGGGAAAAGAAAGCAAGCCTGACTTACAGGTAGCTTTTTAGAATGGAAGAACAGAGTAATGGTAGAGAAAGTAATAAGAAAGTTTGTCGAAAGTGAATCATGAGAAAAGAATTTTGTATATGGCTTAAATAATATTTTAAATAAATTTGTTTACCTTTTAAATAAAGTAAACTGTGCAACAACTTGAATTTAGCTTTCCTCTCTGTTAAGATGACACCATTTCTTCAAATGTTGAACTGCCTTTGATAATAGATTTAAGTTTCTTTATCTCTTAAATGATCTGTTCTGAAATCCTTTATAGTGACTTTGGGTAAGTGAATAGTCACTGTTTCACAATGATCTGACTGAGTGTTCTAAACCTTTTTGTCATTTGTTGACAAACTTTTCTGAATGATACTTCAGAGGGTCCCCAAAACATCCCAAGGAGAGACATTACACTAATTTGTTTCATTTTGTATTCAGAATTACATGGGAAGTGTTGTCAAGTAATAAGTCTCAGGTTACATCGCATGGCAAATGTTACTAATACAGATATCCTAGAAACTGTATGGAGTTCATAAAGTTTTGATATGTTTGGGTGAAATGTTATCAGTCATAATTCTAGTTTCTATCTCAAATATTGTCATAGCACTAACCAAGTTTCACAAAAATGCTTCCTCTTATTGAAGATTTATAGAAAGAACTTTGGATAAATACCAGTTTCTGAATTAGATAAGGATTCTAAAGGAAAACCAGATGACAGCACAAACGCTAACAAAAGGACTGAATGGACTGGCAAATATGTTATAAATTTTATTGTTTCTATCTAAAAAACTACTGGGTTGAATCTGTGTTTCCCAGGTATAAGAAAACCTTCCCCTCAAAATAATTATGACAGTAATTAGTAAAATTGTATTGTATTTTATTTTTATTTTTTGTGCTCTTTATTTTTTTTTAATTTTTTTACTTTACAATGCTGTATTGGTTTTACCATACATTGACATGAATCCACCACAGGTGTACATGAGTTCCCAATACTGAACCCCCCTCCCACCTCCCTCCCCAAATCATCTCTCTGGGTCATCCCAGTGCACCAGCCCCAAGCATCCTGTATCCTGTATCGAACCTAGACTGGCAATTAGTTTTTTACATGTTTCAGTGCCATTCTCCCAAATCATCCCACCTTCTCCTTCTCCCACAGAATCCAAAAGTCTGTTCTATACATCTGTGTCTCTTTTGCTGTCTTGCATACAGGGTTATCATTACCATCTTTATAAATTCCATATATATGTGTTAGTATACTGTATTCGTGTTTTTCTTTCTGGCTTACTTCACTCTGTATAATCGGCTCCAGTTTCATCCACCTCATTAGAACTGACTCAAATATATTCTTTTTAATGGCTGAGTAATACTCCATTGTGTATATGTACCAGAACTTTCTTATCCATTCATCTGCTGATGGACATCTAGGTTGCTTCCATGTCCTGGCTATTATAAACAGTGCTGCAATATTTTATAAACAAATTGAAACATTTATCTTTTTCCTCAATCTGAACCCTCCAGAGGTTGAAAGCTCTTAGTTTCCAGCAACTTTATCAGATAAGTTAGGAAAGTTATCTCACTAACAGGTACAGAAATCTAAAGAAATTTTCGAGACCTTTAGAAGGGAGGAATTTACTTAAATCTGTTAAGCAAAATCTATGACAAGCCTTTGGCATGACTTCCTTAGCCCTGAGAGGTTTTATTTTAAAAGTTCAGTCTGAGACTATAAAAGTCTCAGCAAAGCAAAAAAACTCCATGATTAATTATGGATATATAAATCATCAGGCCAAGTTTATTGAGATCAGACCTATATAACAAGCAAGTCTTAATTTGGTTATATTTTGTAAAAATATGGTGATTTTAGGGAGAAAAAGATGTTTCAATTAATGTTAAATCCCAGTTTGTTAATAGAGATCTGTATCTACTAAGACTCATTTCCTATATAGTTCTTTGCTGTTAGTGTATATTAATGTAAACTTTAATTGAATTATTAAAGGACACTCTATGGTTATTTCTGAAGCTTATCTTAGTAACCTGTCATTGGTTGAAAATCAGTTGCCTCACCCATGACCTGCAGCCAAGACTGGAATAAGACAAAATTTAAGGAACTGTCTCCAATCTGGATGGAAGGAGCTTCCTATCAGGTACTTTTAACTAGCTCATTCCCAGTGAAGTTGAAGGGAAACTGACTCTTAGGTTAACTCCCACTTCTAAGGGTCCCTAAGCTGTACTGGTCTATAGAGAGGTCTACTGACCTCAAACTGACCTCAAACTCACCTTAAAACAATGCTCAAACATAGGAAGCTACACTACACTAGGATGAGAAGAACACGACATCAGAAGTAGACAGCTTGCCCAAGATGCTGATCTGATATGTTTGATCATTTACAGTGTTTTCTTGATTCCTTGAACCTATGTATATCAGTGGAACGTTTTCTATCACGGACATGATTCTATGCTACTTTGAAACTCAATGCAATTGTTGAGTTGTGGCCAATTACCTGTGTCTAGTACTTCTGGGTTATCTTGGTGAATTTCTGTTCTCTAGGGCTCTACTTGGATAGCCCTTAAGAAATTTATTTCAGATGAATGTTCAGTCCTGTTTTATCTGTTCGTTATATTGCTAGGTGGGATCCTCTCACCTGGCCAATTAATAATACCTGCTCTGATGCTGGCCATAGATTTACATTTTCTCTTATTGTTACTCAAACTCAATTGGAGTGAGGAGCTAAGTCTCAACAAAAAATATTAACCTCTCATCTATTAAAAGGAAAACTCCCACAATTTCCAGGTGGATCTAGATTGTTAACACCAGGCTATGGTCATTTAAGTTAAAAGCTCCTCTTTCTTCAGTTCAGTTCAGTCACTCAGATGTGTCCAACTCTTTGTGACCCCATGGACTGCAGTACACCAGGCTTCCCTCTCCATCATCAACTCCTGGAGCTTACTCAGACTAGTGTCCATTGAGTCGGTGATGCCATCCAACCATCTCATCCTCTGTCATCCCCTTCTCCTCCTGCCTTAAATCTTTTCCAGCATCAAGGTCTTTTCTGCCGAGTCATTTCTTCACATCAGTTGGCCAAAGTATTAGAGTTTCAGCTTCAGCGTAAGTCTTTCCAATGAATATTCAGGACTGATTTCCCTGAGTATGGACTGGATCTCCTTGCTGTCCAAGGGACTCTCAAGTGCCTTCTCCAGCACCATAGCTCAATAGCATCAGTTCTTCAGCACTCAGCTTTCTTTATAGTCCAACTCTCACATCCATACATGACTACAGGAAAAAACAAAACTTTGACTAGATGGACCTTTCTGGCAAAGTATTGCATCTGCTTATTAATATGCTGTCTAGGTTTGTCATAACTTTTCTTCCAAGGAGAAAGTATCTTTTAATTTCATGGCCAATGTCACCATATTCAGTGATTTTGGACCCCAGAAAAATATTTTGTCACTGTTTCCATTGTTCCCCCATCCATTTGCCATGAAGTGATGGGACTGGATGCTATGATCTTCGTTTTATGAATGTTGAGTTTTAAGCCAACTTTTTCACTCTCCTCTTTTGCTTTTATCAAGAGTCTCTTTAGCTCTTCTTCACTTTCTGCCATAAGGGTGGTGTTATCTTCATATCTGAGGTTACTGATATCTCTCCCAGCAATCTTGATTCAAGTTTGTGCTTCATCCAGTCCAGCATTTCTCATGATTTACCCTACATATAAGTGAAATAAGCAGGGTGACAATATAAAGCCTTGACAAACTCCTTTCCTGATTGGGAACTAGTCTGTTGGTCCATGTCAGGTTCTAACTGTTGTTTCTTAACCTGCATTCAGATTTCTCAAGAGGCAGGTCCAGTGGTCTGTTATTCCCATCTGTTTGAGAATTTTACACAATTTTTTGTGATCCACACAATCTAAGGATTTGGCATATTCAATAAAGCAGAATTAGATGTTTTCTTTTTCCTGCAACTCTCTCACTTTTTTGATGATCCAATGGATGTTGGCAATTTGATCTCTGGTTCCTCTGCTTTTTCTAAATCCAGCTTGAACATCTGGAAGTCCATGGTTTATGTACTGTTGAAGACTGGCTTGAATAATTTAAAGCATTATTTTGCTAGCCTATGAGATGAGTTCATTTGTGGGATAGCTTGAACATTCTTTGGCATTGCCTTTCTTTGGGATTGAAATAAAAACTGATTTTTTCCAGTCCTGTGCCCATTGTTGAATTTTCCAAATTTTCTGGCATATTGAGGGCAGCATTTTCACAGCATCATCTTTTAGGATTTGAAATAGAATTCTAGGATTTGAAACTGGAATTCCATCATCTCCACTTGCTTTGTTCATAGTGATATTTCCTAAAGCCCACTTGACTTCACATTCAAGAATGTCTAGTTCTAGGTGAGTGATCACACTATGGTGACTAGGTCATGAAAACCTATTTTGTATAGTTTTTTTTTTTTTTTCCCTTATTATTTTCTGCTTACTCTATGTTGGGAAGGATTAAGTCGTACTAAAAATTCTCAACTTGGTGATTATGAAACAAGGCATGGCTTCCTGATGAACTCTGCCTATTTTTACCCCCAGAGAGAGTGATTGGTATGTATCTCAGTGGATTTATAACACTAATTTATGGCCTTGACATTTACATTTACACTTCGATGGAAACGAAGGTGTTGCCTGGGATTCCCATGAATTTTAGGTCATACGTGGTAATAAATTAGAGGTAACCCTAACCAATCTACCATTTGTATGATCCCTATGGGTCAAAGACCTGTATTCTACTCATATAACCATTTAGCATCATTGTGTGTGCATTTGTGTGTGTGCCTTCAATGCGATTAGAGGATGTAATTGGCCATATCAAAGCCTTAACAACTTTCATAAGCTTTAATTGGTAACCAGGCTATAGGCTATTAAATTCTGAGATCTCTATAATGAAAAAGGAAATGCTACACAACTGCAGGACTTTAACACCTTACAGCATCTCAGGGAGATATACATATTAAAATTCAAAGTGAATGCTATATTTTTATACCTGATAAATCCTTTAATGCATCACATTTAATGAATCACATGAAATATCAGATTTCTTCTTTAAGTGACCCATTCCCTGGTCTTGATGATCTTTTCAAAAAACTGGTTTGGTGTGGGAGGCTCATGGATAAAATATTTACTTTTAATTCCTCTAATGTTATTAACTACACCCATTTGTATTTTGCTTGTTTCACAAGATTATTATTATTTTATCACCAAGTGTATGACTGAGTCTCCAATGAAAATGATGGCTAGACTTGAAGCAGTTCGTCAAATGTATAGATTGATATATGATCGATGATTGTAATAATGTAATTCTAGATATGGGAAGATGCAACCAAAAGGAATAATTTCCTAGACCATAACAAGAAGACAGGTCTCCAGAGATCTCTGGCTATTAAGACCAAATCCAATAATAGCACATTGAGTGGCCTATCACCAAAGCCTTCAGAATTGGAAGTGAGGCTTTCCAGCATCATGTAACAAAATGGTCATGAAATTCCCCCCAAAGTATTGTCGGATTTATGACTGAAAGGAGGCCATGTCAACTACAAATTGGCACTTACTGAGAACATTGCCAAGGACTGAACTATAAAGGCATTTGCCAACTGCCTCTATGGAGATTGAACCCCATGCTGCTATAGCTGTTGATCTTCAACAACCCCTGAGGGAGTTCAGGCTGGAGTGAGGCACTCTGTGCTCCAGGGAATCTAGTGGTGCAGGTCTTTAGATAGTTGGATGTTTTAGGAACAGATTCTATGATCTCAATCCTTGCATCTCCTCATATCTAGAGAAGCACTAAATCCCTTCATGGTGACATCAGATTCTCATGACTAACAAAAAACCTTTTGCAAAATGAATTCTCTATGGTATTGATCTCCCCCTTCACTAAAATCTTATATATTGACCTTCCTCCACTGTTGCTTTGGAACAGTCTCACAGAGTTATCTGAGATGTTGCCACATGGGTTGCAGGTCTCATTTTTGCCCAAATAAAACTTAACTAGTAGCTCTCAAATTTTATATCCTTTTAGTCAACATGGACAAGGAAGTTTGGCATGTTGCAGTCCATGGGGTTGCAAAGAGTGGGACATGGTTGAGCGGCTGAACAACAACACCAACAAAGAATTTTCCAGTTTGTTTTGATCCACACAGTCAAAGTCTTTAGCATAATCAAAGAAACGGAAGTAGATGTTTCTTTCTTTTTTCCTTTTTTTTTTTGGGGGGGGGGGCGGGGTGTGGAATTCCCTTGCTTTTTCTATGATCCAGTGTATGTTGGCAACTTGATCTCTGGCTCCTCTGTGTTTTTTAAATCTGGCTTGTATATCTGGAAGTTATTGATAAAAGTACTACTGAAATCTAGCTTGAAGGATTTTGAGTATAATCTTATTACCATTTGAAATGAGTGCAGCTTGAAGGATTTTGAGTATAATCTTACTACCATTTGAAATGAGTGCAATTGTGTAGTAATTTGAACATTCTTTGGCATTGCCTTTCTTTGGTATCACAATGAAAACTGACTACTTCCAGTGTTGTGGTCACTGCTGAGTTTTCCAAATTTGCTAGCATATTGAGTGCAGCATTTTAACAGTATCATCTTTTAGGATTTGAAATAACTCAGCTGGAATTCCATCACCGCCACTAGCTTTGTTCGTAGTAATGCTTTCTAAGGTCCACTTGACATCACACTGCAAGATATCTGACTCTAGGTGCATGAACACAGCATTGTGGTTATCTGGGTCAGTAAGACTTTTTTATACTGTTCTTCTGTATGTTCTTGTCAGACCTTCTTAATCTCTTCTGCTTCTGTAAGTCCTTGCCATTTCTTTACTTTATTGTGTCCACCTTTGCATGAAATGTTCTATTGGAATTTCCAACTGTTGTAGAGATCGCTAGAGTTTTCCAGTCTACTGTTTTCCACTATTTCTTTGCATTTTTCAGTTACCAAGGCTTTCTTATCTCTCCTTACTATTCCCTAGAATTCTGCATTTTGTTGGATATATCTTTGCTTTCTCCTTTGCCTTTCACTTCTCTTCTTTTCTGAGCTATTTGTAAGGCCTCCTCAGACAATAATTTTCCTTCTTAAATGTATTTTTTTTGGGGGGGGGGTGTTTGTCTCCACCTTCTTTCCAATGTTACAAACCTCCATCCATAGTTCTCTAGGCATTTTGTCTACCAAATTTAATCCCTTGATTATTTTTGTCACCATTGTATAATTCAGTTTTCATTCCAATTCCAAAGAAAGGCAGTGCCAAAGAATGCTCAAACTACCTCACAATTGCACTCATCTCACGTGCTAGTAAAGTAATGTTCAAAATTCTCCAAGCCAGGATTCAGCAATACGTGAACCGTGAACTCCCTGATGTTCAAGCTGGTTTTAGAAAAGGCAGAGGAACCAGAGATGAAATTGCCAGCATCTGCTGGATCATGGAAAAAGCAAGAGAATTCCAGAAAAACATTTATTTCTGCTTTATTGACTATGTCAAAGCCTTTGAATGTGTGGATCACAATAAACTGTGGAAAATTCTGAAAGAAATGGGAATACCAGACCACCTGACCTGCCTCTTGAGAAACCTGTATGCAGGTCAGGAAGCACCACTTAGAACTGGACATGGAACAACAGACTGGTTCCAAATAGGAAAAGGAGTATGTCAAGGCTGTGTATTGTCACCCTTCTTATTTAACTTATATGCAGAGTAGATGATGAGAAATGTGGGCTGGAAGAAACACAAGCTGGAATCAAGATTTCCGGGAGAAATATCAATAACCTCGGATATGCAGATAACACCACCCTTATGGCAGAAAGTGAAGAGGAGCTAAAAAGCCTCTTGATGAAGGTGAAAGAGGAGAGCAAAATAGTTGGCTTAAAGCTCAACATTCAGAAAACGAAGATCATGGCATCCGGTCCCATCACTTCATGGGAAATAGATGGGGAAACGGTAGAAACAGTATCAGACTTTTTTTGGGGGGCTCCAAAATCACTGAAGATGGTGACTGCAGCCATGAAATTAAAAGACGCTTACTCCTTGGAAGAAAAGTTATGACCAACCTAGATAGTATATTCAAAACCAGAGACATTACCTTGCCGACTGAGGTCCGTCTAGTCAAGGCTATGGTTTTTCCTGTGGTCATGTATGGATGTGAGAGTTGGACTGTGAAGAAGGCTGAGCGCGGAAGAATTGATGCTTTTGAACTGTGGTGTTGGAGAAGACTCTTGAGAGTCCCTTGGACTGCAAGGAGATCCAACCAGTCCATTCTGAAGGAGATCAATCCTGGGATTTCTTTGGAAGGAATGATGCTGAAGCTGAAACTCCAGTACTTTGGCCACCTCAAGCGAAGAGTTGATTCATTGGAAAAGACTCTGGTGCTGGGAGGGATTGGGGGCAGGAGGAGAAGGGGACGACCCAGGATGAGATGGCTGGATGGCATCACGGACACGATGGACGTGAGTCTGAGTGAACTCCGGGAGATGGTGATGGACAGGGAGGCCTGGCGTACCACGATTCATGGGGTCGCAAAGAGTTGGACACGACTGAGCGACTGAATGACCTGATTGTATAATCACAAGGGATTTGATTTAGAAAACTCTACACATGGACATCACCAGATGGTCAACAGTGAAATCAAATTGATTATATTCTTTGCAGTCAAAGATGGGGAAGCTCTATACAGTCAAGAAAAACAAGACCAGGAGCTGAGTGTGGCTCAGATCATGAACTTCTTATTGCCAAATTCAGACTTAAATTTAAGAAAGTAGAGAAAACCACTACACCCTTCAGGTATGAACTAAATCAAATCCCTTATGATTATACAGTGGAAGTGAGAAATAGATTTAAGAGACTAGATCTGACAGACAGAGTGCTTAATGAACTATGGATGGAGGTCATGACATTTTACAGGAGATAGGAATCAAGACCATCCCGAAGAAAAAGAAACGCAAAAAAGCAAAATGGCTGTCTGAGGAGGCCTTACAAATAGCTATGAAAATAAGGGAAGTGAAAAACAAAGGAGAAAAGGAAAAGTATACCCATTTGAATGCAGTGTTCCAAAGAATAGCAAGGAGAGATATGAAAACCTTCCTCAGCAATCAATGCAAAGAAATAGAGGAAAACAATAGAATGGGAAAGGCTAGAGATCTCTTCAAAAAAATTAGAGATCCCAAGGGAACATTTCAGGCAAAGATGGACTGAATAAAGGACAGAAATTGTAGGGACCTAACAGAAGCAGAAGATATTAAGAAGAGGTAGCAAGAAAACACAGAAGATCTTACAAAAAACATCTTAACGACCCAGATAATCATGATGGTATGATCACACACCTAGAGCCAGACATCCTGGAATATGAAGTCAAGTAGGCCTTAGGAAGCATCACTACAAACAGAGCTAGTGGAAGTGATGGATTTCCAGTTGAGCTACTTCAGATCCTCAAAGATGATGCTGTGAAAGTGCTGCACTCAATATGCCAGCAAATTTGGAAAACTCAGCAGTGGCCACAGGACTGGAAAAGGTCAGTTTTCATTCCAAATTCCAAAGAAAGACAATGCCAAAGAATGTTCAACCTACCACACAATTGCACTCATCTCACACACTAGTAAAGTAATGCTCAAAATTCTCCAAGCCAAGCTTCAGTAGTACGTGAACCGTGAACTTCCAGATGCTCAAACTGATTTTAGAAAAGGCAGAGGAACCAGAGATCAAATTGCCAACATCCGCTGGATCATGGAAAAAGCAAGAGAGTTCCAGAAAAACATCTATTTCTGCTTTATTGACTATGCCAAAGCGTTTGACTGAGTGGATCACACTAAACTGTTTAAAATTCTGAAAGAGATGAGAATACCAGACCACCTGACCTCCCTCTTGAAACCTGTATGTAGGTCAGGAAGGAACAGTTAGAACTGGACGTGGAACAACAGACTAGTTCCAAATACGAAAAGGAGTACATCAAGGCTGTATATTGTCACCCTGCTTATTTAACTTCTTTGCAGAGTACAATATGAGAAACGCTGGGCTAGAAGAAGCACAAGCTGGAATCAAGATTGCCGGGAGAAATATCAATAACCTCAGATATGCAGATGACACCACCCTTATGGCAGAAAGTGGAGAAGAACTAAAGAGCCTCTTGAAGAAAGGGAGAGGAGAGTGAAAAAGTTGGCTTAAAATTCAACATTCAGAAAACTCAGATCATGGTATCTGGTCTCATCACTTGATGCAAATAAGTGGGGAAACAGTGGAATCAGTAGCTGAGTTTATTTTTCTAGGCTCCAAAATCATTGCAGATGGTGATTGCTGCCATGAAATTAAAAGACGCTTACTGCTTGAATGGAAACTTATGACCAACCTAGACAGCATATTAAAAAGCAGAGACACTACTTTGTCAACAAAGGTCCATCTAGTCAAGGCTATGGTTTTTCCAGTGGTTATGTATGGATGTGAGAGTTGGACTATAAAGAAAGCTGAGTGCTGACAAATTGATGCTTTTGAACTGTGGTGCTCTTGAGAGAAGACTCTTGAGAGTCCCTTGGACAGCGAGGAGATCCAACCAGTCCATCCTAAAGGAGATCAGTCCTAGGTGTTCATTGGTAGGACTGATTTTGAACTTGAAACTCCAATACTTTGGCCACTTGATGCGAAGAGCTGACTCATTTGAAAAGATCCTGATGCTGGGAAAGATTGAGGGCAGGAGGATAAGGGAACAACGGAAGTTGAGATGGTTGTATGGCATCACCGACTCAATGGACATAGGTTTGGGTATACTCTGGGAGTTGGTGATGGACAGGAAGGCCTGGAGTGCTGTGATTCATGGGGTCGCCAAGAGTCGGACATGGCTGAGAGACTGAGCTGAACTGAACTGAATACCTGAATGACTTAGTTGTTTTGAAGAAGTGAAGAAACTGAAGAAACTATACTTTCTTCAGTTTAAGTCTGAATTTTGCAAAAAGGAGCTTATGATCTCAGCCCTAATAATCTGCAGGTCTCATGTTTTTGCTGACTGTATAGCTCTTTTTCTTCTTTGGCTGCAAAGAATATAATCAATCTAACTTGAGGATTGATCTTCTCGTGATGTCCATGTGTAGAGTCAACTCGTGTAGTTGAAACAGGATGTTTGCTATGACCAGTACATTCACTTGGCAAGACTCTGTTAGTCTTTTCCCTGTTTCATTTTGTACCCCAGGTCAAACTTGCCTGCTGCTTCAGGACTCTCTTGACTTTCCACTTTTTCATTCCAGTCCCCTATGATGAAAAGGAATTATTTGTGTGTGTGTGTGTGAGTTCTAGAAGATCTTGTAAATCTTCATAGAAGGTTCAACTACAGGTTTTTCTGCTTTAGTGGCTGGTGCATTGACTTGGATTACTCTGATGTTGAATTGTTTGCCTTGGAAAGGAACTGAGATCATTCTATTTTGTTTCTTTGCTTTATTTTTTATATTTTTTTATTGAAAGATTATTGCTTTACAGAATTTTGTTGTTTTCTGTCAAACATCAACAGAAATCGGGCATAGGTGTACTTTTATCCCTTCCCCTTTTAACCTCCCTCCCATCTCCCTTCCCATCCCAATCCTCTAGGTTGATACAGAGCCCCTGTTTAACTTTTCTAAGCCATACAGAAAATTCCCGTTAGCTATCAACTTTACATATGGTAATGTAAGTTTCCACGTTGCACTTTCTATACATCTCAGCCTCTCGTCCCTTCTCCCAATGTCCATAAGTCTATTCTACATGTCTGTTTCTCTAATGTAGCCCTGTAAATAAATTCTTCGGTACCATTTTTCGAGGTTCTGTATCTCTGTGTTAGAATATTATATTTATCTTTCTTTTTCTGACTTAGTTCATTCAGTATTATACGTTCTAGGTTCATTAACCTCATCAGAATTGACTCAGATGTGTTCTTTTTTATGGCTGAGTAATATTACATTGTGTATATTTACCACAAATTCTTCATCCATTCATCTGTCGATGGACATCTAGGTGGCTTCCATGTTCTAGCTATTGTAAATAGTGCTGCAATGAACAATGGGATAGATGTGTCTTTTTCACTTTTGGTTTCCTCAATGTATGTATCTAGAAGTGCAATTGCCAAGTCATATGCTGGTTTTATTCCTAGTTGGTTTTTTTTTTTTTTTTTTTTTTAAGAATCTCCATGCCATCTTCCATAGTGGCTGTATGAGTTTATATCCCCACTGACAGTGCAAGAGTGCTCCCTTTTCTCCACACCCTTTCCAGCATTTATTGTTTGTAGGCTTTTTGTTGATCACCATTTTTACCGGTGTGAAGTGATATCTCATTGTGATTTTGACTTGCATTTCTCTAATAAAGTGATGTTGAGCATCTTTTCATGTGTTTGTTAGCCATCTATATGTCATCTTTGGAGAAATGTCTGTTTAGGTCTTTTTCCCCCTTTTTTTTTATTGAACTGTTTTTTTTCTTTTTTTTTTCTGGGATTGAGTTGTATAAGCTGCTTGTATACTTTGGAAATTAATCCTTTGTCAGTTGTTTCATTTGCTATTATTTTTTCTCATTCTGAGGGTTGTCTTTTCACCTTGCTTATAGTTTCCTTTGCTGTGCAAAAACGTTTAAGTTTAATTAGCTCCTACTTGTTTCCTTTCATTTTTATTTCCATTACTCTAGGAAGTGGGGCAAAGAGGATCTATTTTGATTTATGTTATCAAGTGTTCTGCCTGTATTTTCCTCTAAGAGTTTTAGAGTTTCTGGTCTTACATTTAGGTCTTTAATCCATTTTGAGTTTATATTTGTGTATTGTGTTAGGGAGTATTCTAATTTCATTCTTTTAGACATAGCTGTCCAGTTTTCCCAGCACCATTTATTGAAGAAGCTGTCTTTGTCTCATTTAATATTCTTGCCTCCTTTGTCAAAAATAAAGTGCCCATAGGTGCATGGGTTTATTTCTGTGTTTTCTATTTAGTTCTTTTGGTCTATATTTCTGTTTTTGTGGCAGTACCATACTGTCTTGATGACTGTAACTTTATAGTATAATATGAAGTCAGAAAGATTGATACCTTCAGCTCCATTCTTCTTTCTCAAGACTACTTTGGCTATTCAGGTCTTTTGGGTTTCCACATGAACTGTGAAAATTTTTGTTCTAGTTCTGTGAAAAATGTCATTGGTATTTTGATAGGGATTTAATCTGCAGATTGCATTTGGTAGTATAGTCATTTTCCCATATTGACTCTTCCTACCCAGGAACATGTATTATCTCCCCATCTGTTTTTGTCACCTTTGATTTGTTTCATCAGTGTCTTACAATTTTCTGTGTACAGTTCTTTTTCTCCTTAGATAGGCTCATTCCTAGATATCTTATTATTTTTGTTGCAGTGGTGAATGAGATTGATTCCTTAATTTCTCTTTAAGATTTTTAACTGTTAGTATATAGAAATGCAAGTGATTTCTGTGTATTGCTCTTGTATCCTGTAACATTACTAAATCACCGATTAGCTCTAGTAGTTTTCTGATACTATCTTAAGGGCTTTCTATGTACAGTATCATGTCATCTGTAAATAGTGAGAGCTTTACTTCTTATTTTTTGATCTGGATTTCTTTTATTTCTTTTTCTTCTTTGATTGCTGTAGCTAGGACTTCCAAAACTATGTTGAATAATAGTGGTGAAAGTAAACACCTTTGTCTTGTTGGTGATCTTAGGGGGAATGCTTTCAGCTTTTCACCACTGAGAATAACACTTGCTGTAGGTTTATCATATATGACCTTTACTATGTTGAGGTAGGTTCCTTCAGTGCACATTTTTTTGAAGAGTTTTAATCATACATGGGTCCTGAATTTCGTCAAAGGCTTTTTCTGCATCTACTAAGATTATCATATGGTTTTTATCTTTCAAACTGTCAACATGTTGTACCACATTGATTGATTTGTGTGTACTGAAGACTTCTTACATTCCTGAAATAAACCCAACTTCTTCATCATGTGTGAGCTTTTGGTTGTGTTGCTGAATTCTGTTTGCTAAAAGTGTGCTGAGATTTTTGCATCTATAATCATCAGTGATATAGGCCTGTAGTTTTCTTTTTTGTGTGTTTTGTCTTTGTCTGGTTTTGGGTGATTCTCTTTTTTATTTTTTCAATAACCTTTTGGTTATTTAGAAACATGTTGTTTAATATCCATGTGATTGTGTTTCTTCAAGGTTTTCATTTGTTTGTTTGTTTTGTTTTGTTTTCTTGTAATTATTATCTAGTCTCCTAGCTTATGGTCAGAGAAGATGCTTCATAAAATTTTAATTTTCTTAAATTTACTGAGGTTTGATTTGTGACCCAAGATATGGTCTATCCTGGAGAACTTTCCATGTGCACCTGACAAGAAGGTCTATTCTGCATTTGGATGGAATGTCCTGAAGGTATCAATGAGATCCATCTCATTTAATGTATTCTTTAAGACTTATGTTTACTTATTCATATTGCTTTGATGATCTGTCCTTTGGTGTGAATGGAGTGATAAAGTCTCCTACTATCATTGTGTTATTGTCAATTTTTCCTTTTATGTCTGTTAGTGTTTGTCTTCTCTACTGAGGTGCTCCTATGCTGGATGCATAGACATTTACAATGGTTATGCCTTTCTCTTGGATTGACCCCTTGATCATTATGCAGTGTCCTTCCTTATCTCTTGTAATCTGCTTTATTTTAGGTCTATTTTGTCTGACATGAGGATTGCTACTCTAGCGTTCTTTTGCCTCCATTTCCATGGAATATCCTCTCACTGTTAGTCTGTACGTGTCTTTAGGTCTGAAGTGTGTTTCTTGTAGACAGCATAAATATGTGTCTTCTTTCTATATTCAGTTAGCTTGTCTGTATCTTTTGCTTGGAGCATTTAATCATTTACATTTAGAGTAATTAGTGATGCATATGTTTCTACTGACATTTTTAAAAACTGTTTGGGGTTGATTTTGAAGATCTTTTTCTTCTCTTGAATTTCTTGACTATATAAGTCCCTTTAACATTTGTTTTAAAGCTGCTTTGGTGAATTATCTTAACTTTTGCTTGTCTGAAAAGCTTTTGATATCTCCATCAATTTTGAATGAGGTGGTTTCTGGGTACAGTAATCTTGGTTTTAGATTTTTCCCTTCAGTACTTTAAATATATCCTGCCATTCCCTTCTCGCCTTTATAGTTTCTGCTTAAAGATCAGCTGCTAAGCATATAAGGTTTCCTTTGTATGTTGCTTGTTCCTTTTCCCTTGCTGCTTTTAATAGTCTTTCTTTGTGTTTAATCTTTGTTAGTTTGATTAGTATGTATCTTGGCATGTTTCTCCTTGGGCTTATCCTGTATGGGACTGTTTGTGCCTCTTGGACTTGACTGACTATTTCCTTTTCCATGATGGGAAATTTTCAGCTATAATCTCTTCATTTTTTTTTTCACATACCCTTTCTTTCTATTCATCTTCTGGGATCCCTATAATTCCAATGTTGGTGTGTTTGATATTGTCCCAGATGTCTCTGAGACCATCCTCAGTTCTTTTCATTCTTTTTACTTCATTCTTCGCTTTAGAACTTATTACCACCATTTTATCATCCAGCTCAGTGATTCGTTCTTCTGCTTCAGATATTCTGTTATCTATTCCTTCTAGAGTATTTTTCATTTGAGTAATGATGTTGTTTCTCTGTGTATGTTTATTCTTTAATTCTTCTAGGTCTTTGTAAATTGATTCTTGTATTTTCTCCATTTTTGTTCAATGTTTTTGATCATCTTTACTATCATTATTCTGAATTTTTTTTCATGTTGTTTATTTCCTCTTCATTTATTTTGACTTCTGTGTTTCTAGTTTGTCCCTCCATTTGTGTAGTATTTCTATGCATTTTCTTTCTTTTATTTTTTATTTAACTTATTGTGTTTGAAATTTCCTTTACTCAGATTTCTCAGTTGAATTTTTTCTTCCTTTTGGTTTCTGCACTCCTATGGTTGGTCCAGTGGTATGTGTCAGCTTTGTATAGTGTGAGATTTGTGCTGAAATTTTGTTTGTTTATTCCTCTGATGGGCAGTGCCGAGTGAGGTGGTAATCCTTTCTGCTGATGATTGGGTTTCCATTCTTGGGGTTTTTTTGTTTGTTTGTTTGTTTGTTTGTTTGTTTGTTTAGGTGAGGTGTCCTGCATAGGGTGCTACTGGTGGTTTCATGATGTTTGGTCTTGTTTTCAAGTGGTTTCCTTTGTTTGAGTTTTCACTGTTTAATGCTCCCTAAGGTTAGTTCTATGGTAGTTTAGGACCTTGGAGTCAGTGCTTCCACTCTAAAGGCCCAGGGCTTGATCTCTGGTCAGGAATGAAGATTCCACAAGTGGTTTTATGGCATTAAGTGAGATTAAATCAAATATCCAAAAATGAGAAACCAAAGGTGACCCCTAGACGAATGAAAGTTACAAAATCAGGTAAATAATATTTAAATAGTGGAATATACACATATACATATACACCTATCAGCAAAGTCAAGACAGTCCAGAAAAATAAGGTACAATAAATTGACCCATCATTTAAAGGAAAGAAAAAATTATGTTTACCAATTAGGATCAAAACTAACTAAAGCACAAAGTGGAAAACAAAACGAAAACAAGGTGTAAAGTGAGCAATAAAGCAATGAAAACAAAACTAACAAATATGTTGATAAGAAAGGAAAGAAAGAATAGATATCGATGTTAAATCAATGTAATTGAAGAAGATTTATATCCATCAAGGATTAACTGCAAGGAAAAAAGAAATGTAGAGCAAGTATAATAGGTTTTAAAAATTTAAAGTTAAAAGTACAAATAAAGGAAAAAAAAAAAAGAAATGGAAGAAGAAAAACAAACAAACAAACAAACAAAAGAAAATGCTACAGAACTGCAAAAACCCAACATAGAGTCAGAGGTCTGTAACAATGAAATGTGACAGAATATACACATATACATATACATCCACAAGCAAAATCAAAACAGTCCAACAAAAATAAAGTGCATTAGGTTGACCCAGTAAGCAAAGGAAAGCAAAACTTATGTCTACCAGAACAAACTTAACTAAAACACAAACTGGAAAACAAAAGTAAATCAAGGTGCCAATTGGGAATAAAGTGATTAAAATAAAGCTAACAAATATGTTGAGAGGAAAGGAAAGAAAGAAAGAATAACACATGCAAAGTTAAATAGAGGTAGGCAAAGAAGATTTATTGGAGAAGGAAATGGCAAACCATTCCAGTACTATTGCCTGGAAAATCCCATGAACAGAGGAGCCTGGTAGGCTACAGTCCATGAGGTCACAAAGAGTCGGACACGACCGAGAGATTTCACTTTCCTTTCCTTTAAAGAAGGTTTATATACATTAAAGATTGACTGTAAGGGGAAAGAATGGTAGGAAAAGCAAACAAAAGAATAAATGTAGAAAAAATAATAATAGGCTTTAAAAAAAATTTAAAGAGAAAACAAAACAAAACAAAAAATAGAAAAATGAAAAAAGGAAAACTCCCCAGAACTGCAAAAGCCCAATGTCGAGGCATGGGTTTATAACAACAACAAAAATGTGACTGATAAATAAAATTTAAAAAAAAAAAAAGTAAGAAGAAAGAAAAGTAAAAAAAAAAGTTCAAAGGCTTAATTAGGTTTCATAGTGCCAATAAAATCAAAAACTACAGGAAAGGGTGAAAATAAAGGAAAGGAAACAAGAAAAACATTCCAAAAGAATCTGCAGTACAAGTCAAAACATAAGAATAATGTTTTCCTTGAGTCACTGCTGTCAAGAGTCCTTTCCCTCACTGGGAGTCAGCACATCTCGCTTCCCTAGTATGCCCTCCAACACTGTGCTGATCTCTGGACCTGTTGTGAAGGCAGCTTAAATTCTAATCTGGTCCTACTCCTGTGTGTTCTTGCCTCCAATGTCCATAGCTATCAGAACTAGTTTGTTTTCTTTTGTTGGAGCTCTCAACGTTTTGTATATTCCATAGTCACAGAGTTTGCCCTGTTAATCGTTTGGATTTAATCTGCAGCTGGCAGAGCTGGTGGGAAGGTTTTGGGTCTTCTTCCTTTGTCACACTGCCTCTGGATATCAACTGTGTTTTACTTCCACCTCTACATGTGGGTCATCCACTGGGGTATGGTCCTGAGGCTTCCCTGGAGGACTAGAGTTTGCCCTTGTAAGGGCCAGAGGTGGAGGTGGTACAGCTGCTTGTGTATCAGGAGTTCTGGCAGCACCAGGTACTCAGGTGAGTTGTTGGTGAGGGCAAAAGGAAATATAGTGCTCTAGAAGGGTATGGCAACCAGTATTAGCCTGCACATTCCAGTATTCTTGTCTGGAGGATCTTTCCTCCCTGACAGAAAAGCCTGGCAGGTCACAGTCTATAGGGCCACAAAGAGTTGGAAACTACAGAAATGACCCTGTGTGCACAGATTCAAGATTTTTTTTTTTGCCTGTGGCAGCTCTACCACAGTGAGGGTTGAGCTTGAAGGTTGTGCAGCTGCTTGGCTTTTGGGGACCCTGGCGGCACCAAGTGTGCAGGGACACAGACTCCCTCCATCCCAGGAGTTATGACCATATCAGTGTCTTTTTTTGAGCCTCTTGTAGCTTGGCAATCAGCAGGCTACTTTAGCCAGTCTATCTCCATAGCTCCACCCATTCAGGTACTTAGAGGGCTCCCTTGCCTGGGGTCCTTCTCTGTTTTACCACACACCAGGCACATAGAAGGGCTTCCCATCTGGGGTCCTACTTTGTAATTCAGCACATCAGTTACTTAAAAGAGCACTCTGGGTGGGGCCCTACTCTGTAGTTCAGTGCATCAGGCATTTGCTAGGCCAGCCTCTGTACTGTTCAATTGGTGATGCTCGGGGGAGAGAGGCTATGGTGATGACTCCACTCCCTACACATGACTCAGCAGTATCACTTTGCTTCCATGGCTGCCCAATTTTCCTCCACAGGCATTTCCCACCACAATCTTCTCCCTCAAATCCCCTCGTGCCAGGGTCCAGCCCTGGTGGATCCAGGGAATTCGAAGTGGCAATGGCATTGGTGAGGATAAACTTTTTTATTTAACTAGAAATATAAAGAGATTAAGAAGAAATAGTATAGTAGGAAATTTTAGTGGAGAAAAGAGGCTGAATAACTTGGTTTACATGGAAAGCCAATAAAGTTCCAGACAAGGGACTTGCACCATCTACGTTAGGCCGCCGGCATCCTCTTGAATAGCAGGGGTTGCCCCACCTTGGGCTCCTGCTCTCGTGGATCTTAGAAGCTGGGGCAAGTAAGTAGACATGATGAGCCTCCACGCTGCAGATGGGAATTCAGCCAGAAAAGGAGTAAAGAGGAGACACGGGGGAAACCAGTCCTTCCAATGACTGGCCCGGCCTCTATTGTCTAGAAAGGCCTTTTATACCTTTTTGATTGTACATAGAGATCAATGGGTAATACAAAATTATGCAGCATTAGCAGCTCAGACTCTTATCAAAACCAGGCTTTTCTCTCTGCATACCTAGTTGTATACACAAGTCTTAGGTGATTTACATCATCTTCCAGCCAAAAGGGCCAATTAACATTTTACAGCATTTTTTTTTTTGATAAGGGTTTGTCAACCAGAAGATCAACTTTGTGTTGATCTTCCCAAAGTCTGGTGCCACTCTCAGAAAATATTAAATAAAGTTACATTCTTACATAGCAAAGATACAGCAATGTATAACAAGTAAAAGGAGTACAGTGACTTGTAACAAAAGAAAAGTAATTAACTCAAAAGTCTAGTGTTGCTAACATCAAAACTATTATATATCTTTTTCCATATCCCGTTTACATTAACATCCTCCCAGGTGCCTAAAAGATAAAGAATACGGAGGCCTGGCAGCAATCTTTGAGTCAACAGTGAAATCCTGTCACCAATATGATTTTAAGCTCTTTAGAAAAGGCTCTGTTTCTTTAAGATGTTTTTAAGCTTTGTGCCTCTAGCGGTTGGGGGACTGTAAGCAATTCACAAGCTGTAAGAGGTCCGGGGAAACCTGTTAGGCAAGTTAAAGAGCTATCCGAGGGGGTTTTAAGAGGAGACATTCTTTTGCAGGAGACTGAAGCCCTGAATTAACTTTTTCCAGAGAGTGTCAGAAGAGTGGAAAAGTACAATACAATAAGGCAGGCAGATTCTAATTTTGGGGGTACATGCTCAGGAAATACCAGGGGGAAAACCTGAGGCCTGACTCGCCTTGCCCATCAGGCCTCTGCCACATGACCTTGTCAGGGGTGGGATTCCTCATGCTGGCTCCCGGCACCCTCGATTTATCTCTCCACAGCCAACAGAAACCTTTGCCCTGGGATTGTTCCAAAATCCCTAAACTCCAGCTCCCAGACTCTGCATCTTCCAGGTGATCTACATCCCTGTCTGGGGTATGTATGGCTGTGGCAAGGATTGTCTAATCCTCAATCCATTAGGCTGCCACAGACCAGCTGTTTCACTCTCAGCCTTAAATATTTCTGCTCTGAGTCAGAAAATTGCCCAGATGTGGGGATCAGACCCCTGTTTCAGTTCCTTCATCTGCTTAGGGCAGTTCTAGTCCTGCTAACACTCCTGTTTTTCACCCTAGTTCCTTCATCCTACCAAGTTTTGCATGGTTCTATATATTCTTTTCTACTGGTCAGACACATCTGTCCACTCTTAGCTGGTGCTCTGCATGCACTTCTGTGTCTGAAGGTGCATTCCTGATGTAACTGTGGAGAGCGATGTGCTCCACGTTCACCTACTCCTCTGCCATCTTGTTCTCCTCTCAAGATAATTCTTTTTATCTCCTGAGGTTGCACTCACGTATTGAATTTGGGACTCTGAGGGTTACTCCATTCCTTCTGGTCACCTGGGAATGCAACACAAAGTTAATCATTGAAATTCCATTAATTTTTATGTTACATGTAATATTTTATCGTGCCCAAATCCTATAAAGATAAAATGTAATCTTCATCTGCGACGTTAACATTTCCACTTCTAAGGTTACAGCTTCCCTCAAAGCAGGACAACTCTTCTTGGTGAAAAGAATTTTTCAACTCCAGGAGTTATTAATAGACAGGGAGGCCTGGCATGTTGTGGTCCATGGGGTCGTGAAGAGTCAGACACGATTGAGCAATTGAACTGAACTTAACCTCTGTTACTTCTTTCCTCCCAGAAACATACTGAGAATGTTTGATCTTATCCCTGATAAAGAAAAACTAAAGTCACACTCAGTTACTAAATAAAACTCAAGGCTAGAATTTAAATTGGTGTCTGTTTTCTCAATTCTGTAGCTAGGAGAGACACTGGTATTGTGTTGTGTGAATGAAAAAAATGCTACAACCACCAAATAACCTACATACATAGTAGAGAAGTGAAAAAGAAAGGTAAAAATAGAAAGAAGATATATAGTTTGTTAATCCAGGAAATGAGAGAAGCTCCAGTTGTATTTTCTGTGATCATCTTAAGTACAGAGCTTGTGGAAATCTACCTTCAGGCAAGCAAGCTTTATAAAATCAACCCTGAATATTCATTGGAAGGATTGTTCCTGAAGCTCTAATACTTTAGCCACCTGATATGAAGATCTGACTCATTGGAAAAGACCCTACTTCTGGGAAAGACTGAAAGCAAAAGGAGAAGGGGGCAGCAAGGGATGAGATGTTTAGACAGCATCACTGACTCAATGGACATGAATTGGAACAAACTCTGGCAGAAAATGGAGGACAGAGGGGCCTGGCATGCTACAGCCCATGGGGTCACAAGAGTCCAACACAACTAAGCAAAGAACAGCAATAGAGCTTATCTTTAAAACTTCAGTCCTCTGCCATACACAATATTATGTCTTTGACATATATGTTCTCAAGTGGCAGGAATTTTTTCCAAGCAAGTCACCTCAAACTTTCATCTTTACTTATTGTCTTGTCATCANTCACATTCTAATAATGAGGATAATATTGATTGCATTTTATTCATCTTCATATAATGCCATTTTATTTTTATTATAAATTTATTTGTTTTAATTGGAGGTTAATTACTTTACAATATTGTATTGGTTTTGCCATACATCAACATGAATCTGCCACAGATATAAACGTGTTCCCCATCCTGAACCCCCTCTTACCTCCGTCCCCATACTATCCCTCTGGGTCATCCCAGTGCACCAGCCCCAAGCATCCTGTATCATGCGTTGAACCTGGGCTGGAGATTCGTTTCATATATGATATTATACATGGTTCAATGCCATTCTCCCAAATCATCCCACCCTCGCCCTCTTCCATAGAATCCAAAAGACTGTTCTACACATTTGTGTCTCTTTTGCTGTCTCACATACAGGGTTAGATCAGAAGAAGACTGATAGACTTTCTTCTTTTTGGTGAGAAATAAGATCAGGGAATAAGGGGAAGTAGTTTTTAAGGAAATTGTGGTGAATAGCCATTGTGATGAAAGGGAAAATAAGACAAACCAGATACAACACAGGATTGTTTAGTTGTGGACAGTAGTAGTAGTAGTAGAGGTTGCTAAGTTGTGTCCGACTCTTTGTGACCCCTTGGATTGTGGCCCGCCGGGCTCCACTGTCCATGGGATTCTCCAGGCAAGAGTACTGGAGTGGATTTCCATTCCCTTCTCCAGAGGATCTTCCCGACCAGGGATCAAACCAGGGTCTCCTGCATTGAAGGTAGATTCTTTACCATCTGAGCTGCAGGGAAGATCAGCTGTGTTTCAGTTCAGTTCAGTTCAGTCGCTCAGTCCTGTCTGATTCTTTGCGACCCCTTGAATCGCAGCACGCCAGGCCTCCCTATCCAACACCAACTCCCGGAGTTCACTCACTCATGTCCATCGAGTCGGTGATGCCATCCAGCCATCTCATCCTCTGTCATCTCCTTCTCCTCCTGTCCCGAACCCCTCCCAGCATCAGAGTCTTTTCCAATGAGTCAACTCTTCGCATGAGGTGGCCAAACTACTGGAATTTCAACTTTAGCATCATTCCTTCCAAAGAAATCCCAGGGCTGATTTCCTTCAGAATGGGCTGGTTGGATCTCCTTGCAGTCCAAGGGGCTCTCAAGAGTCTTCTCCAACACCACAGTTCAAAAGAATCAATTCTTTGGCACTCTGCTTTCTTCACAGTCCAACTCTTATATCCATACATTACCACTGGAAAAACCATAGCCTTGACTAGATGGACCTTTGTTGTCAAAGTAATGTCTCTGCTTTTGAATATGCTATCTAGGTTGGTAATAACTTTTCTTCCAAGGAGTAAGTGTCTTTTAATTTCATGGCTGCCGTCACTATCTGCAGTGATTTGAGAGCCCCCCAAAATAAAGTCTGACACTGTTTCCAATGTTTCCTCATCTATTTCCCATGAAGTGATAGGGCCAGGTACCATGATCTTCATTTTCTGAGTGTTGAGCTTTAACCCAACTTTTTCACTCTTATCTTTCACTTTCATCAAGAGGCTTTTTAGTTCCTCTTCACTTTCTGCCATAAGGGGGGTGTCATCTGCATATCTGAGTTCTTGATATTTCTCTCAGCAATGTTGATTCCAGCTTGTGCTTCTTCCAGCCCAGCATTTGTCACGATGTACTCTGCCCATAACTTAAATAAGCAGGATGACAGTGTACAGCCTTGACATACTCCTTTTCCTATTTGGAACCAGTCTGTTGTTCCATGTCCAGTTCTAACTGTTGCTTCCTAACCTGCATATAGGTTTCTCAAGAGGCAGGTCAGATGGTCTGGTATTCCCATCTTTCTCAGAATTTTCCACCGTGTATTGTGATCCACACAGTCAAAGACTTTGGCATAGTCAATAAAGCAAAAATAGATGTTTTTCTGGAACTCTCTTGCTTTTTCCATGATCCAGTGGATGTTGGCAATTTGATCTCTTGTTCCTCTGCCTTTTCTAAAACCAGCTTGAACATCTGGAAGTTCACGGTTCATGTATTGCTGAAGCCTGGCTTGGAGAATTTTGAGCATTGCTTTATAATCAGTAGTTTTATGCTTATTTCATTAATGCTGGATTCTCAGGTGCAGAAAATTCCAGACAGGTCTCAGGGTCTCACTCCCTTAACCATAACCTTAAAGGAGGCAGGGGTATATGTTGTATCATTTTTAGGAAGGGTAACTTGCCTAGTTCCAAAATGAAAGTCTGCTTCTAGATTTAAAAGATCTCTCAGCCTTGAAGAATAGATAATTTGAAGTAGCTTTTGACAATTTCTTCCAAAGTCTCAGAGCTTCTCTGGTGGCTAAGATGGTAAAGAATCCACCTGCAATGTGGGAGCCCTAGGTTTGATCCCTGGGTAGGAAAGATTCCCTGGAGGAGAGCATGGAAACCCTCCGGAGTATTCTTGCCTGGAGAATCCTCAGAGACACAGGACTGTAGCAGGCTACAGCCCATGAAAGCTCTGTGACATAAAAATCTTTGTCAAGTTTTATGTGGTTTTCCCTCTCTCTGAACTGAAAACAACACAAGGAGTTAAGCTATTTCTCTTCCTTAAGTTTTTAGTTATTTTCCATAAGTCTTAAAAGTTTTGATAAATATAAATTTAGAATGTAGGGATTTATAGAGTGTTTATAGGAACTATAGAACTATAGTATTTATAGGGATCTATAGTGTTTAATTTTCATATATTTATTAATAGTGTTCACTCTCATTATCAAAACAGATATAATTGGTTTGGTAAATTATATGATCATCCTAGAATTTTTATTGAATACTTGAATTTCATAAAATGTTCACATAAGTGTCAGTTTATCACCACACAGACATTCTCATGATAATTTTAAGTAGAAATCATTGGGCAAATTATGATGTTTTGGGGATCAGCATTAACTGATACTTTCTTGGGACAAGTAGTATAATTATTATATTTAGTTCAAGTATTTCAACACATGATTGTAATGAAGAGCTAACAACGTATTGTAAAAGTTGAGGGCAGCTGAATTAATTAAATTTTGTAATTATCAGATATTACATCAAAAGTTGGCTGGGACTTAGGAAAGAGCAATTTACAAGGACTGAGATAGTTGTATAACATGGTTAGATATTCAGGTGTCACACAGAGATGCAATAATGAGATCTTTCTGCATTAAAAAAAAAAAAAAAAGAGAGAGGTAGAAACTATTTATCAAGTGAAGGCTTTTAAACCCAGTATTCAGAATTGTAAGATTTGGATGCAAATCATGATTTGACTCGGGGTGGTGGTTAACAGTTTAACAGCTATTTGTAAATTTGATAGCCAACTTTCCAAAACTCTTTATGGACATAAACTACATATAAATTTTACCAACAATTCATTACAGAGTTACATGGTTTTTCCAAACTTCTCTTGCTGTAGTAATATTTTCATATTTCTGACACCAGTGATTACATTTATGTATTTCTATCATTGTTGATTATATTTCTAGGAGTGGTGGTTAGTTTTGTATATCTTAGCACTGCTAATTACAGACATGAGGGCAATTTGAAGTTTCCTTAATTATAATTAGTTCTCCTTTGATTTTTTTCTTTTCACTGTCATTGCTTGTATAATGTGGAACTTGTTGACATTTTTTTTGAGGTGTAAGTCAATAAATTGCTATTGATAAAGAAATAATCAAGTGCTTTCATTTATAATATAAAGAAAAAGTTGCTTGTGAAATAAGATTTTTTGTTGATAATGCTAGTGGTGGTGGATTAGTGGCTAAGTTCTGTCCAAATATTGTCAGCCCATGAACTGTAGCCCATCAGATTCCTCTGTCCTTGAGATTTCCCAGGCAAGAATACTGAAATGGGTTGCCATTTCCCCTTGCAGAGGATCTTACCAACTCAGGGTCTGAATCCATGTCTGCAAAGGGATTCCTTACCTCTGAGCCACCAGGGAAGCCCCTTTGTTGATAATAGTAATTTATTAAAATAATACACTTCACATATATATATACTGATAAAGACATTACATTTTGAAACAGTTTTAAAATTATCATTCCAATGAGCTTTAAGTAGTCACTTCTATTTCATTACATATTAAAGTGTTCCTTAGGATGCAGTACTATGTCACTCATTACTGTATAATGAGTTCCTCTGTTTAGTCTAGATATGAGCTTAATAAAGATTTTAAATGTGGGAAATTTAAAAGTGTTCCTTTGAACTTTACCAATTGTGCTCTGTTTTCCAGATCCACAGTTACTTGATTAAAATAACTTCAACTTGATTATGGATCATGCCAAAAAACAAAATCTGAAAATTTATCCTTTGCATTTGTTCATTGGAACTTCCTATAAGCTGCTAAAAATGAGGTCAATTCTCTCTTTGAAGGGCATGTAAGTTCAACCGTATGGGACAATGAGTTTCATTAGTTTTCTGTATTTAGTGTTTTTAAGTTTTCATTTAAAAAAAGTCACTTCATTTTTCATATGACTTCTCTTCATAAAGAGGCATAACATCATATACAGGAAAATCAATTAATATAGGAAAGAATTTAGAATAAACTAAGTAAAGCATTGACTATGTCCAAGAAAGTTAAGTTAAAGAAACTCTTCTAGGGCTTCTTTGTTAAAAAATTAAAAAAAAAAAATTACTTATATTGAGTTCACAGTTGTTTCTTCAGTGTAGCATACACCTGGGCTTTGTTATAGATTTCTCTTAAGTCACATATACAAAATGAAAGTATAGAAAGAAGCTCAATAACTTATGCCAAATAATTGTAGTGGAAAAGTAAAAACTATAAAGTATGTTATTTCTCCCAAATATGTTTTACAGACCAAACTATCTCTTCTAATTAAATAAAACTAAAGTCATGACCCAGGACTTATTAAGATATGTCTAGAAATCTCCAACAGTTGCTCCAGCTTTAACTCTTGAAAGGTAACAGTCCTCAATTTGTAACAATATAAATGCACAACTGATAGATTATATACTATGAATTTGATTTGATGTAATCTAAAAAAGTTTCTATAATTCAATAAAAATTTCTCTATCCTACTCAGTTATTCCATCATACGCCTCTTTCACCGAGCATTGTACTTTGAATATTCTGAACATGTTGACTGGGGTGTTTGTTCATGGTATACACTTGCTTATATTCTATTTTTATTCACAGACTAGCTGCCTCTCATTTCTGCCTCAAGGCATCCCTGACCACATAGGTACTTTTACCTCAGCTGTGTCTTCCACTGTTTTCCAATATGCTCAAGGAGCCCTGATAGACTTTAAATAGTCTTTTAATTTCACTCTCTTTTAAGTACTTCATGGTTCTAAGTACCTCAGGAAATTTCCACATAGCCTCTTGCTATAAAAAATTGACACATAATGATAGAACAAAGAGATGAGATTTAATATAAAAATCCCTTTTTTAAATCTTCATTAAGCTAAAGATTACTCTTAATCTTCATTTTGTCCTCCACTACACTCACTATCAACCACTATGTATCATGTGTATCTGTTCACTATCTTTCTTCATTCATAGAAAGTAAAGCCTATAAGTGAGGAGATATTTCTCATTCATTGCTGATTACCCTGAGACTATTATGATGTCTGATGCTATTTCATACATACTTGCTTTCTTATTGAATAAAATTCAGTAAATGTTCCAAGATATTAGACAAAGAAAGATTGATTTAAAGATGAAAAAAATGGATCACAAAATATTTTGCTTTCCAGCTTCTGTCATTAATGATATTTATTCCAAGAATGATAAAATGTATAAATGATTTTAATTATAGGTAAATTAGGATCTTATGATCTCTTTTTATATACAGTTTTTACAATAT
>SJYQ01003051.1:110044-126494 GCA_006410935.1 Redunca redunca | reverse complement strand
AAAAAAAAAAAAAAAAAAAATTAAAAAAAAATAGCCTACACTCATGAAGAAATATTTGCAAGAGAGGAAAAAAAAATGTACTAGAGATTCAAGGAGGCACATAATATAAGTGTATAGTGACTCCTGAAGAGATCAAAAACAATGCCCAGAAATAATAGTAACTGTTCGGTTCAGTTCAGTCACACAGTCGTATCCGACTCTTTGTGACCCATGAATCGCAGTACACCATCATCAGCTCCCAGAGTTCACTCAGACTCACGCCCATCGAGTCAGTGATGCCATCTAACCATCTCATCCTCGGTCGTCCCCTTCTCCTCCTGCCCCCCATGCCTCCCAGCATCAGAGTCTTTTCCAATGAGTCAACTCTTCTCATGAGGTGGCCAAAGTACTGGAATTTCAGCTTCAGCATCATTCCTTCCAAAGAAATCCTAGGGCTGATCTCCTTCAGAATGGACTGGTTGGATCTCCGTGCAGTCCAAGGGACTCTCAAGAGTCTTCTCCAACACCACAGTTCAAATGCATCAATTTTTTGGTGCTCAGCCTTCTTCACAGTCCAACTCTCACATCCATATATGACTATTGGAAAAACCATAGCCTTGACTAGACGGACTTTAGTCAGCAAAGTAATGTCTCTGCTTTTGAATATGCTATCTAGGTTGGTCATAACTTTTCTTCCAAGGAGTAAGCTTCTTTTAATTTCATAGCTGCGTCACCATCTGCAGTGATTTTGGAGCCCCAAAAAACAAAGTCCACTGTTTCCACTGTTTCCCCGTCTATTTCCCACTGATCCTCAAATACAGAAGTGTGATAATCCTAAGGAAAACAGAGAGAAATGCTTTCTGTGGATCAGAAATGGCACTTACAAATACCTTGGGTTTTGAGAGGGTCTAGAAGGAAATGGCAACCCACTCCAGTGTTCTTGCCTGGAGAACCCCAGGGACGGGGGAGCCTGGTGGGCTGCCGTCGATGTGGTCGCACAGAGTTGGACACGACTAAAGGGCTTTAGCAGCAGCAGCAGCAGTGCTTCTAGAAATGAGAAAGGAAGGGAAAATACCTATTATCAAGGCATTGCCTGCTGACCTATAGAGATTAGATTACATGCCATTGACAATGAAACTAACTGAAAGATTCCATCAGTTCAGTTCAGTCCCTCAGCTATGTCTGACTCTTTGTGACCTGGTGGACTGCCGCACACCAGGCTTCCCTGTCCATCACCAACACCCAGAGCTTACTCAAACTCATGTCCATAGATTCAGTGATGCCATCCAACCATCTCATCTTCTGTCATCCCCTTCTCCTCCCACTTTCAGTCTTTCCAAGCATCAGGGTCTTTTCCAATGAGTCAGTTCTTCTCATCAGGTAGCCAGAGTATTAGACCTTCAGCTTCAACATCAGTCCTACCAGTGAATATTCAGAACTGATATCCTTTAGGATTGACTGGTTGGATTTCCTTGCAGTCCAAGGGACTCTCAAGGGCCTTCTTCAAAACAGAAGTTTGAAAGCATCGATTCTTCTGCACTCAGTTTTCTTTGTAGTCCAACTCTCACATTCATACATGACTACTGGAAAAACCATAGCTTCGACTAGATGGACCTTTGTTGGCAAAGTAATGTCCCTGCTTTTTAATCTGCAGTCTAAGATGGTCATAGTTGTTCTTCCAAGGAAAAAGTGTCTTTTAATTTCATGGCTGCAGTCACCATCTGCAGTGATTTTGAAGCCCCTCAAAATAGTCTCTCACTGTTTCCGTTGTTTCTCCATCTACTTGCCATGAAGTGATGGGACTGGATGCCATGATCTTAGTTTCCTGAATCTTGAGTTTTAAGCCAACTTTTTCACTCCCCTCTTTTCACTTTCATCAAGAGGCTTTTTAGTTCTTCACTTTCTGCCATGAGGGTGATGTCATCTGTATAAATGAGGTTATTGATATTTCTTCTAGCAATGTTGATTCCAGTCTGTGTTTTATCGAGCCAATATTTCACATGATGTACTCTGCACATAAGTTAAATAAGTAGGGTGATAATATACAGCCTTGCCATGCTACTTGCCTGATTTGGAACCAGTCTGTTCCATGTGCAGTTCTAACTGTTGCTTCTTGACCTGAATACAGATTTTTCAGGAGGCAAGTAAGGTGGTCTGGTATTTCTATCTCTTTAAGAATTTTCCAAAGTTTGTTGTGATCCACACAGCAAAAGGCTTTGAAATAGTCAAAAAAGCAGAAGGGATGTTTTTCTGCAACTCTCTTGCTTTTTTTGATGATCCAACGGATGTTGGCAATTTGATCTCGGTTCCTCTATTTTTTTCTAAATCCTGCTGGAACATCTGGAAGTTCTTGGTTCACGTACAGTTGAAGCCTGGCTTGGACAATTTTAAGAATAACTTTGGTAGTGTGTGAGATGAGTGCAACTGTGAGGTGGCTTGAGCATTCTTTAGCATTGCCTTTCTTAGAGATTAGAATGAAAACTGACCTTTTCCAGTCCTGTGGCCACTGCTGAGTTTTCCAAATTTCCTGGCATATTGAGTCCAGCACTTTCACAGCATCATCTTTTAGGATTTGAAATAGTTCAGCTGGAATTTCATCACCTCCACTAACTTTGTTCATAGTGATGCTTCCTAAGGTCCACTTGACTTCTCATTCCAGGATGTCTGGCTCTAGGTGAGTGATCACACCATCATGGAAATCTGGGTCATGAATATCTTTTTTGTATAGTTCCTCTGTGTATTCTTGTCACCTCTTCTTAATACCTTCTGCTTCTGTTAGGTCCATATCACTTATGTCCTATATTGTGCCCATCTTTGCATGAAATATTTCCTTGGTATATCTAACTTTCATGAAGTGATCTCTAGTCTTTCCCATTCCTTTGTATTCCTCTATATCTTTACATTGATCACTGAGGAAAGCTTTCTTATTGCTCCTTGATTTTCTTTGGAACTCTGTATTCAAATGGTTATATCTTTCCTTTTCTCCTTTCCCTTTCTCGTCTTTTCTTTTCTCAGTTCTTCGTAAGGCCTCCTCAGAAAGCCATTTTTCCTTTTTGCATTTTTTTTTTCCCCCTTAGGGATGATCCTGAGCACTACCTCCTATACAATGTCATGGACCTCCATCCATAGATCTTCAGGCACTCTGTCTATCAGATCTAATCCCTTGAATATATTTGTCACTTTTACTGCATAATTGTAAAGGGATTTGATTTAGGTCATACCTGAGTGGTGTCTCTGGTGCAGAGTTCTGACAAAACATGGGCCATTGGAGAAAGTATAGTTGCTCTGTCATGTCCGACTCTTTGCGACCTCATGGACTGTATCCCACCAGGCTCCTCTGTCCATGGGATTCTCCAGACAAGAATACTGAAATGAGGTTGCCATTTCCTTCTCCAGCAGATCTTCCTGACCCAGGGATTGAACCTGGGTCTCCTGCATCACAGGCAAATGCTTTACCCTCTGAGCCAACAGGGAAGCCCTTAAAAAATTTAGGTGAAGCCGCTCAATTGTGTCTGACTTTTTGCGACTCCATGGACTGGAGCCTACCAGGCTCTTCCAACCCTGGGATTTTCCAGGCAATAGTATTGCAGTGGGTTGGCATTTCCTTCTCCATTCAATGGAGAAGGGGATGGCAAACCACTTCAGTATTCTTGCCTTGAGAACCTCATGAACAGAATGAAAAAGCATAAAGATAGGACACTGAAAATGAACTCCCCAGGTCAGTGGGTGCCCAATATGCCACTGGAGATCAGTGGAGAAATAACTCCAGAAAGAATGTAGAAATGTAGCCAAAGCAAAAACAACACCCAGTTGTGTATATGATGAGTGATGGAAGTAACATCTGATGCTGTAAAGAGCAATATTGCATAGGAACCTGGAATGTTCAGTCCACGAATCAGAGCAAATTGGAGGTGGTTAAACAGGAGATGGCTAGAGTGAACATTGACATTTTAGGAATCAGTGAACTAAAATGGACTGGAATGGATGAATTTAACTCAGTTAAGTTCAGTTCAGTTCAGTTCAGTCGCTCAGTCTTGTCCGACTCTTTGCAACCCCATGAATCACAGCACGCCAGGCCTCCCTGTTCATCACGATCTCCCAGAGTTCACTCAGATTCACGTCCATTGAGTCCATGATGCCATCCAGCTATCTCATCCTCGGTCGTCCCCTTCTCCTCCTGTCCCCATTCCCTCCCAGCATCAGAGTCTTTTCCAATGAGTCAACTGCTACTGTGGGCAAGAATCCCTTAGAAGAAATGGAGTAGCCATCATAGTCAACAAAAGAGTCCAAAATATAATACTTGTGTTCAATCTCAAAAATGACAGAATGATCTCTGTTCATTTCCAAGGCAAACTGTTCAGTTTATGCCCCAATCAGTAATACTGAAGAAGTTGAATGGTTCTATGAAGACTTACAAGAACTTCTAGAAATAATACCCCCAAAAAGATGTCCTTTTCATTATAGGGGACTGGAATGTAAAATTAGGAAGTCAAGAGATATATGGAGTAACAGGTAAATTTGGCCTGGGAGTACAAAACAAAGCAGGTCAAAGGAAAACAGAGTTTTGCCAAGAGAACGCACTTGTCATAGCAAACGCTGCCTTCCAAAAACACAAGACTCTACACATGGACATCACCAGATGGTCAATACCGAAATCAAATTGATTATATTATTTGCAGCCAAAGAAGAAGAAGCTCTATATAGTAGTCAGCAAAAACAAGACCAGGAGCTGACTATGGCTCAGATCATGAACTTATTGCCAAATTTAGACTGAAATTGAAAAAAGTAGGGAAAAGCTCTAGACCATTCAGGTATGACCTAAACCAAATCCTTTACAATTATACAGTGGAAAGATTCCATATTGGTGATTGTGTGAACACATTTTACTGAGAAAGTTCCTTAAGTGAAGAAAGAATAGGATGAGACCTTTCACAACATGAGAATGGATTGAAAGAAATTGAGAAAGGAGATGGGGAAAGTGTAGTGTATAATTTAGATAAAAAATGGTGAGAGCTTGAACTCACAAGAGCATTTGAAATGAAGTGGGGGAGGATAAACATCACAAAGTAAATTAATCACCATAACTGACATGTTTTGAGTATTTTTCAAGTGCTGTGCACAGTTGTGGGTATTTTACACTTATAATCCCTTACAATTTATACAACTATTTGTCACAATATGTATAAATTTGGCCATCTAATGCCAGATGAAGACATTGAAGCTCAGAGAGGTTAAGTGATTCACTTAGTATCACTAATATACAGCAAGAAAGTGGCCGAGATAGAATTTAAACTCTGGAAGCTTGGCTTTAGAATCCATATTTTAGTACCTCTAGAGAGACAAAATATATTAATAATGTGGACTCAACATTATTTGCAGGTTAAAAAGATAAATACATGAGGGGGAAAGATAAATTTAAGATGATTCATGAGTTTCTGACTTGTGTTGGAGATTAGAGAGTAGAAAATTATTTCATTGAGAACAGATTGACTATAAAATGCACATATCAATTGTTATAAATAAATACCTCCTTCATAACATTGTGTGGTAATCAGTAAGGCTGATGTTAAGTATTCTGTTTTATCATCTTCTATGCATATGTTTAAGATGAAATTCACTACTCTTTTGAGGAGAAGTATGGCCATATGACTTCGTCCAGCCAGTAAAATGGAATCAAAATAGCACGTGTCATTTCCAGACATACATTTTAGGAATCTGTGTGTGATTGATCACACTTTTTTTCCCATGTGAACCCATATTATCCAAAGTGTTTTGTGAAACACTAGACTGTTTAGATTAGTGCTATTTAGAGGATGGCATAGAGTTAAGTCTCAAGTCAACAAGTGATGAATATATAAATTGAGGAAGAAATAAGTCTTTCATTTTTTAAAGCCATTGAGACTCTGAAGTTATTGAATATTGCACCATCATAGCTTATCCTGACTACCATAAGTTTATTCAGAATTAATAAAGTAATATGCATAATATTTTAGACCAAAGGTAGAGCCTCTATGTATGTCCTTTACAAAAATTACTACCATTTATTCAGTGCCAGGCATTTATATATATTATTTCTAACCTTCAGAACAACCTTGCATAGTATAAAAGCTTCATTTCATAAAAGAGAAAAACGATACTTGGAATGGTTAGTATTTTCTCTAACATCATCCTGCTAGGAAGCTGTAGAATTAGGATTCAAACTTGGTGTATTTCTGGTCTTTGCAAGCTTATTGCATTTTTTTTTCCTCTAAGCATTTTATTTATTTTTTTATTTTATTTTATTTATTTTTTTAATTTTTATTTTAACTTTAGTTTACTTTACATTACTGTATTGGTTTCGCCAAACATTGACATGAATTCACCACGAGTGTACATGCATTCCCAAACATGAATCCCCTCCCACCTCCCACCCCATACCATCTCTCTGAGTCCTCTCCTTGCACCAGTCCCAAGCATCCTGCATCCTGCATCGGACATTGACTGGCGATTCATTTCTTACATGGTAGTATATATGTTTCAATGCCATTCTCCCATCTCATCCCGCCTTCTCCCTCTGTCTCTCCCCCAGAGTCCAACAGTTCACTCTATAGATCTGAGTCTCTTTTGTTGTCTCGCATACAGGGTCATCATCCCTATCTTTCTAAATTCCATATATATGCGTTAGTATACTGTATTGGTGTTTTTCTTTTTGGCTTACTTCACTCTGTATTGCATTTTTATTAGTTACATCACTTTGTGATTTTTTTTTTAACAACATTTGTTTCTGTACATTGAATTTATTCCCTAAAACAAAACTTCTATTTTCTTAAGTTTCTTGCAAGATAAACAGAAATAAACTGACTTAAAGGCACAGTAGCTAGCCATTCAAGCCCCTGCTTGTTCCCCAAACAAAAGCTCATGGACTAAAATATTTTTACGTTTTTCTTGGCTGATATAACTGAGAGCAGTTAAGAGTTGAATGCCTATAAAAAGAAAATGAATAGTTTCAAAATTGGGTTAGGATGTGTCAGATTAGAATGAATTAGGGTAGACTGGGGCTCCCCTTGTGGCTCAGGTCGTAAAAAACCTGCTTGCAATGCAGGAGATCACAGTTCCATCCCTGGGTTGGGAGGACCCCCTAAAGAAGGGAATGACTACTCGCTCTAGTATTTTTGCTTGGAGAATTCCACGGACAGAGGCACCTGGCAGATAAAAGTTCATAGGGTCACAAAGAGTCAGACATGACAGAACGACTAACACATCAAACTATTTACTGATTCTGTCTCTCCTTCTTTAATGTCTATATTGAGAAACAATTCACATGTCTTTTAATTCCATCATTTAAGATGTACAATTCAGTGTGGGGGGGGAAGTACACATGAAGCACCAACATGAAGTTAGCATGTACTGTGATTTGTCAATACATTTTTTTTTTTTTTAAAGCAGGGAATTCTGAGCTAGAGACCTAGAAGTTACGATTCCAAAGGCTGTTACTACGTGTGGCCCCTCAGTGAGTGGACAGTCAGGATGACAGGTGATGAATGAGGCATTCTAGAGTACATAGCAATCGCTTATTTAGGATTCTTTGGGCTGTAAATATCTGGATATCTCAAGTTAAATTGACTTATATAGCAAGAAAATGAATTGCCCGTGGAACAAGAACTGAAAGGCAGTTTTCTAGATTTCTTTCTTTCTTTTTCTTTTTTTGTAATGATTTAGCACTCTCATCTCCTTTGTGCTTCATCATCCTCATTTGTGTTTCTGCCCTCAGAGTGATTTTATTACTCTTTGGAAAAGACTCTGATTCTGGGAGGGATTGGGGGCAGGAGGAGAAGGAGATGACCGAGGATGAGATGGCTGGATGGCATTACTGACTCAATGGATGCGAGTCTGAGTGAACTCTGGGAGTTGGTGATGGACAGGGAGGCCTGGTGTGCTGCGATTCATGGGGTCTCAAAGAGTCAGACACGACTGAGCTACTGAACTGAACTGAACTGAACAAAGTGCTGTAGTCATTAGAGGTAATATTAAAATATATAGAAAACCATTCAAGTCTATCTGTGACCTTTCATTCATGCGTGCTCAGTCACCCAGTGTTGTTCAACTCTTTGCAACCTTGTGGACTGTACCCTGTCAGACTCCTCTGTCCATGGAATTTTCCAGGAAAGAATACTGGAGTGGGTTGCCATTCCCTTCTCCAGGGAATCTTCCTGACCCAGGGATGGAACTTGTATTTGCTGTGTCTCCAGAATTGGCAGGTATATTATTTACCACTGAACCTCGTGGGAAGCCATCTGTGACCTTAGATATGTTATAAAATCTCACTGAATAGGAACAGAACACATGGCCAACCTTTACATTAACTGGGGAGTTGTTTCACTCTGATTGGTTTAGTTCATTAAGCATTTACCTCTGTGTTGGAGATGGAGTAAATATCTCTTGAGAAATGAACAAAGTTAAAAGACTGTTAGCTGGTATAGAAATGGGAATAAATATTGGGCAATCAACAGATGTTTTTGCTATTGTCAAAAGTAGACAAGAAGCAAAAAAAAAAAAAAAAGTCAGCAAGAAGGCAAGAGAAGTAAAAAGAAAATGATGAATATAATAGTCCATTGGAGACGAGTGCTCTCAAATAAGAGCCAGAAAAAAAAAAAAAAAAAAATTTAACGTACATTGAAAAAAGAAATTTTGTCTCCCCCTATTTTCTTTTCTTTTTTTCCTTCTTGAAAACCTATGGCAAGATAAGATACTGAGAGGAAACATGGTTTGTAGGAGGAATGAGAGATCAAAGCAAAGAAAAGTAAGGAATGTTCTTTAAGTTTCACTATGAAGAGAGAAGTAAGGTGGTAGCTAGAAAAGTTATCAGTCTTTCACAGTTTTCTGATAACAAAGGTAATACATACACCTTGAAAATTCAAAGATTCCTAAAATATATGTTGTACAAAGTGATATTCTCCCAAATTACAACACAATAATACAACTATTGAGCTATATAAATTCCTCTTATTGTGATTATGTATATGCTTATTCATATAAATATAACCACAATCTTTGGCAACCAACTTATTTGTTAATATATGTTGATATCATTTTAAATTGGTACAGATGGCTTCCTCTAGCTCACTTTGATAAATGAATTATGTACTTTCATTTGCTATAGCATTCATTATAAATCAAATTTTAGTTTTAACATTTATAATATATTCAATGAAATAATCTTGTACTTATGAATAGGGCAAATTTTCTGGAAATTAGTTTCTAGATGTAGAATTATTATTCAGAAATAACTTTTACCATTTTTAAAGATATAGTCAAATATTTCTTGCTGAATATGTGTTAGGTAGTTAGAATAGGAAAAAAGAATCCAGAATACCCATGGCTAAAAGACAAGAAAGGGAAAAACCCTTAAAAATAGAACAAAAGGAAGGTGCAAACACCAGAGTGAGGACCTCAGGTAAAACAAACAGCACTCCTGGCTAATCCAATTTGCAAAAGGCAGGGCCAGGGGAGGAGAAAAAAATATATAAAAAGAGGACCCAAAGTTGGGCTGGGGTCTCTCTTCTCTTCATGTCTTTTGGGTCAGCCTACCCTCACACCTAGAGGATGGATTTTTCTTTGCTTTCTAAATAAAACCGAGCTGTAACAGGGAGCTGCAACACTAGTCCATCCAAGGACTGTAACACTGGTCAGTCTGTCGCTTCAAATTTTTATTGCAATGAGACAGAACTAAGGAAATTACAAATTTCCCCTAAATCTATGGTGCTGTTTCTTGGATTTAATCTGGCTGAAACAACCTCAGTGTGGCCCCCACGAGGAGGAAGCCAAGCACAGCAGGAACCCAAATCTGTAAAACCTCCTGTGGTGGAAGCTGAACATGAAGAAAACCCAGCACAGAGGAGGTGACAAGAAGGCCAGCATGCTGGAAATTGAACTAGTGAAAAACAAACTCAGCAGAAAGCTCATGCAGCTCAGTCTCAGATTCTAGAAGACCTTCAGTTAAGGTTGGAGGGTATGGCTCCTATGCCTGGAAAGACATAAGCCTAACAAAATTTTAATTTCTTTACAATCTCTCATTTCTTGTTTCCTCAAACCCCTCGAGAACAGGTGAGAGGCAGTGGGTGCAACTGAAGGACTCTGGGGAGGCTACTCCCCAGTGTGTCCTGAAGACCCCACTATCCTCTGTGCTCTAGTAGCTGTTACCCAAGCCAGTGGGTATTCTTCTGTCCTTAATCTTCTTTGTGCCAAGAATCAGGTCAATGAAAACTGTGAGCACAGGTCAGGCATTTAGCAGATTTTCTGGGAGGTTATGAAGAGGATTCCTTGGCATATTTTTCCACTGCCTTTTCCTTCCGTCCTTCAGCTCCTCTCTCCTGGGACTTGAGCCCGGCCAAAACCCATAATGCCTGGCTTCAGGACCTAATGAAGCTCAGGCTCTGATGTCTAATTGCAAAAATTCAGTGAGAGACACAGAGGATTCAGAGAGAAGCACACTCCACAGGGTGTGGGCCATCACAAAGGGCAAGTGCAGTGGCCATGGAATGTAGTGTGGCTAGTTTTCTCCAGTTGGGTGAATTCATATGCTAATGAGTGGAAGGATCATCCCAACCATAGGGGAACCACCCACTCCTCTGTCTTTTGACAGTGACTTGGAACTGTCCTGCCACCTCTGGGTGTGTCATTAAGCTTGCAGATTGGGGATCAAGGTTTAGTTGAATTTGACTTGTCATCTTGGACCCATTTGACTTTAATCAGTTTATGCTATGCCCTTGGGCTATGTCATTCTTTCAAAAGTTGTGCCCTGCCCCCTTCCCTCTTTTTTCATGTTATTTTCCTGAGCCCTGTTCAGACCCACAATGTTGTCTCTACAACCTTCTGGAGGACAACCAGAAAATAGCTGGTCCAAGGGAAGGAAACAATGTATAATATTCAATCTCTCTAGATATTCAGGGCCTTCATCTTCCATGTTGCCTACAACATGTGCAACAACAGCATCTCTCAGTGGACCCACTAGGGTGGGTGACAGACACACAGTGCCTGCTAGAAGTTAATCTGTTGATGGCATCCCTTCAAAGGCAATTGAGCTTCTGGGGATAATGTTTGCCACTTGGGGAGTTAGCCCTGCAGGCCATTAGGGCCGAAACTTTTACCACCCTCCTCCTAAAGTTAGAAACACACCCCTGGATCAAATCTCCACTCCACTTTATGGAACATCTGGTCTGTTGCCTCTTATCAATTTGTTCTGAAACAACTTACTAACTCCTACAACCAGGAACCTGCCCCCTTGTAGTCAACATTAATCCACCCCACTTATTAAGATACTCTTAATGCCCCTAACAGGGCCAGATAACCCACTCCTTTGTCATTACTTTGCTATTACCTAAAGTGGGACTATGACAATCAAATGTTTACCACTGGAGACACCCTATCCTGCTCTTATGCATGAAATCTAGAAAATGACTAGATTTCCACAAGGAAAGGAAATCAGTGACTTACATTCCCTTAGAGCAGTAAGAGGCTCATGGCTTATGGCTGTTCACCAGGTTCCCAGTCTCAAGGGACAGACTTGGAGGGCTTTACATCATGATATCTCTTCCCATCTGTGATGAACAAACTGTCAATGAGTTAAAATTACACCCCCTTACACCCCCTTAATCCTACTTAGCACTGATTATGCTGGAGACTTTGGGGATGGGGGTCCCAGGAGATCGTCCTGCCTCCACCTGCCTAGGGATCTTGTTCTCGAAAGGTTGGCATGCCTTAACCTGCTTGGAGATTCGCCAGTCCAAGGGTCCCAGGAGGGGGACATGCCTCGACCTGCCCAGGGACCCAGTTCTTGGGAGGCCAACATGCATTGACCTGCCCATGGATTCGATCTCCAGGAGGCTGTCATGCCTCATCTTGCCTGGGGATCTGCACCCTGACCCAGGGACGCCTGGCTCTCAGATTACAATAGCACTGGGTAGGATAAGCTTCAGAAAAACTCACCCCCAAGGAAGTCCACCCATGGAAATTGAAGAAAGCCTATTAGTTATTTTCTTTTTTCTTTTCTTTCCTGTCATCACTGTCTTTCATATGGGAAATAACCCATCCACTTCCTGGCAGACGCCCTTGAGATGCATCCTTGATAACTGGAAGATGTTCAATCCTCTAACTCTAAGGAGAAGTTGCTTAAAACTTTTTTGTGCCACTGCATGATATCCTCTGGGGGACAAGGAACAGTGGCCCCAGGATGGGAGTTTAAATCACAGTACCATCTTGCAGCTATACTTATTCTGCAAAAGACAAGGGAAATGGACAGAGATCCCCTATGTCCAAGTTTTCTTCTGAGTAGGAGGTATAAAGGAACTCTGTCTTAAGTATGGGATTGTTGCATGACCTAATAGTGAGCCTACTAGACAAATGGTGTTAGGCACAGACAACCAAGAAAAGGAACCCCCCTTTGAAGGCTCACCTCCCACAGCTCCTGAGTTGCCTGGTGCTCCTTCCTTCTATCCAAGCGTGCCCCATATCTGGGAACACCCCTTCCACAAAAATAAACTTGAATATGTCCCTTAGTCAAAACTGGAGGAGAATTCAGACCAATCCGGGTCCATAAGCCCTTCTCCCTCTTAGAAGACAGATCAAACAAGACCTGGGAAGCTATAAAGATGACCCAGACAAATATCTAGATACATTCCAACACATTATCTTGGCCTTTGACTTGACGTGGAAGGACACAATGGCCATATTTAGTCAAAATTTATCTGACCCTGAGCATACTAGGGTCTTCAAGGAAGCCCGGAGGTATGCTACAGGGCTTCATATGTCAAGTGATAAAAACCCAGTAGGGGAAACTAGACTGGTTTCAAATAGGAAAAGGAGTACACCAAGGCTGTATATCGTCACCCTGCTTATTTAACTTATATGCAGAGTACATCATGAGAAACGCTGGACTGGAAGAAGCACAAGCTGGAATCCAGATTGCTGGGAGAAATATCAGTAACCTCAGATATGCAGATGACACCACCCTTATGGCATAAAGTGAAGAGGAACTAAAAACCTCTTGATGAAGGCAAAACTGGAGAGTGAAAAAGTTGGCTTAAAACTCAACATTCAGAAAACGAAGATCATCGTATCCAGTCCCATCACTTCATGGGAAATAGATGGGTAAACAGTGTCAAACTTTATTTTTTTGGGGTCCAAAATCACTGCAGATGGTGACTGCAGCCATGAAATTAAAAGACGCTTACCCCTTGGAAGAAAAGTTATGACCAACCTAGATAGCATATTCAAAAGCAGAGACATTACTTTGCAGACTAAGGTCCGTCTAGTCAAGGCTGTGGTTTTTCCTGTGGTCATGTATGGATGTGAGAGTTGGACTGTGAAGAAGGCTGAGCACCAAAGAATTGATGCTTGTGAACTGTGGTGTTGGAGAAGACTCTTAAGAGTCCGTTAGACTGCAAGGAGATCCAACCAGTCCATTCTGAAAGAGATCAGCCCTGGGATTTCTTTGGAAGGAATGATGCTGAAGCTGAAACTCCAGTACTTTGGCTACCTAATGCAAAGAGTTGACTCATTGGAAAAGACTTTGATGCTGGGAGGGATTGGGAGCAGGACGAGAAGGGGAAGACAGAGGATGAGATGGCTGGATGGCATCACTGCCTCAATGGACGTGAGTCTGAGTGAACTCCAGGAGTTGATGATGGACAGAGAGGCCTGACGTGCTGTGATTCATGAGGTCGCAAAGAATCAGACACGACTGAGCGACTGAACTGAACTGAACTGAACTTAGGGGAAATGCAGTCTCCGCCTCAGATCCTAATTGGAATTATAATGACCCTGAGCACATCTGGGAAAGGCATCATTTTCTGATCTGTATGAAGGGAAGACTGAAAGCAACCCAGCAAAAAGTAATCACCTATTCCTGGGTCCCAGCAATAACTCAGGAGTCCAACAAGAACCCCATTGCCTTTTTGGAAATCCTCCAAAAGTTTACCATTATGGACTTAGACTCTTACAAGGTGCAGGTGATTTTAACAGACAAATTCTTGTCCCAGTGTCCATCCGACATCAAGATAAAGTTACAGCAGCTACAGCAGTGGGACTCTGCTGCCTCTTTAGATGAAATGGTCCAGATAGCCACCAATACCTTTTATAACAGAGAACAGGAGAGGGAGGCAAATGCCCAGGAAAGGGAGAAAAGGAAAGAGACAAGGCATGCCCAGATGCTGGCCGCCCTCCAAGGAAGTCCTATGGCAAACCCCGAGTCTTTGAAGGATAAGGCATGAGGCAAATGCCTAATCTGTAGACAGGCAGGACATTGGGCCAAAGTGTGTCCAAACTCTGACAAGTCTCCTAAAACAGCTTGCTACCAGGTTGGTACTCTTCCCTGGGAACTCAAGAGCCTCAAGGTCAAGTGCCAAGCCTTCCATCATGATGATTCAACAGGACTGAAACAGCCCACTCCAGCCAGTCCACCTATCACAGATAATCATCATGGGGCTGGAGCCAGCGGTGCAACTGGATGCAGCATGTAAGTTCTAGAATTTCCTGGTTAACACAGGAGGTACCTACTCTGTTTTGACCTACTCTGGAGCCTTCTCCTCCCAAACCTGTACCATTTTGTATGCTACAGGAAAAATAATTACTAAAAGATTCACCTGAGTACTTCTTTGTTGCTGGATTGGATGAATATTTTCCCACCAGTTTTTGGTGGTCACTGAGGGTTCTACTCCCTTACTGAAAAGAGATATACTCACTAAACTGGGGACCACACTTGGGGTGGGAAACTTTTCAGTCCCCAGAGCCCTACAGCTTCTGGTTACTACTGAAGAACCCATTTTATCCTCTCCAAAGAGAGGGACGAAAAACTATGAGAGGACAAAATTAACCCCCAGGTGTGAGACCAAAGGATTCCTGGATGAGCCCACCAAGCTGAACTGGTCATCATTGCCCTCCGAGATCCCACATAGTTTCCTAGCCGGAAACAATACCCCCTCAAAAGAGAAGCTTGGGAAGGACTACAGGCTCTAATAAATAAACTCCTTGCCTGTGAGCTATTGGTCCCCACCAATTCGCCATGTAACACGCTGATCCACCCTGTAAAGAAAAAGCACTGTACCCGGTGATTGGTTCAAGATCTTCTGATCATAAATGAAGCTGCAGTCCCCCTCCATCCCACAGTACCCAATCGCTATGTAATCTTGGAGGAAATCCCACCCAATGCCAAGTGGTTTATAGTCTTGTATCTTAAAGATGCATTATTTTTCATACTACTGGCTAATGAATCCCAATAAAATTTTGCCTTTGAGTGGGAAGCTCCAGGAGAAAAACACCAACAGATGACTTGGACATTATTATCTTAGGGGTTCAGAGATAGCCCTCACCTGTTTGGGCAGACATTTAGAAAGGATATCCCAGATCTGGACCTGGGACTAATGGGAAAATATTGCAATGTATAGATGACAGATAGATTAATAGAGTTTTGTCAAGAAAATGCACTGGTCATAGCAAACAGTCTCTTCCAACAACACAAGAGAGGACTCTACACATGGATATCACCAGATGGTCAACACCAAAATCAGATTAGTTATATTCTCTGCAGCAAAAGATGGAGAAGCTCTATACAGTCAACAAAAACAAGACCAGGAGCTGACTGTGGCTCAGATCATGGACTCCTTATTACCAAAATCAGACTGAAATTGAAGAAAGCAGGGAAAACCGCTAGACCATTCAGGTGTGACCTAAATCAAATCCCTTATGATTATACAGTGGAAGTGAGAAATAGATTTAAGGGACTAGATCTGATAGATAGAATGTCTGATGAACTATGGACTGAGGTTCATGACATTGTACAGGAGACAAGGATCAAGACCATCCCCATGGAAAAGAAATGCAAAAAAGCAAAATGGCTGTCTGAGGAAGCCTTACAAATAGCTGTGAAAAGAAGAGAAGCGAAAGGCCAAGGAAAAAATGAAAGATATAAGCATCTGAATGCAGAGTTCCAAAGAATAGCATGAAGAGATAAGAAAGCCTTCTTCAGCAATCAATGCAAAGAAATAGAGGAAAAGAACAAAATGGGAAAGACTAGAGATCTCTTCAAGAAAATTAGAGATACCAAGGGAACATTTTATGCAAAGATGGGCTTGAAAAAGGACAGAAATGGTATGGACCTAAGAGAAGCAGAAGATATTAATAAGAGGCGGCAAGAATACACTGAAGAACTGTACAGAAAGGATCTTCATGACCTGGATATTCACGATGGTGTGACCATTCATCTAGAGCCAGACATCCTGGAATGTGAAGTCAAGTGGGCCTTAGAAAGCATCACTACCAACAAAGATAGTGGAGGTGATGGAATTCCTGTAGAGCTATTTCAAATCCTGAAAGAAGATGCTGTGAAAGTGTTGCACTCAATATGCCAGCAAATTTGGAAAACTCAGCAGTGGCCACAGGACTGAAAAAGGTCAGTTTTCATTCCAATTCCAAAGAAAGGCAATGCCAAAGAATGCTC
>SJYQ01003051.1:90860-101349 GCA_006410935.1 Redunca redunca | reverse complement strand
TCTTCAATTTAGGTCTGAATTTGGCAATAAGGAGTTCATGATCTGAGCCACAGTCAGCTCCCGGTCTTGTTTTTGCTGACTGTATAGAGCTTCTCCATCTTTGGCTGCAAAGAATATAATCAATCTGATTTCGGTGTTGACCATCTGGTGATGTCCATGTGTAGAGTCCTCTCTTGTGTTGTTGGAAGAGGGTGTTTGCTATGACCAGTGCGTTTTCATGGCAAAACTCTATTAGTCTTTGCCCTGCTTCATTTCGCATTCCAAGGCCAAATTTGCCTGTTACTCCAGGTGTTTCTTGACTTCCTACTTTTGCATTCCAGTCCCCTATAATGAAAAGGACATCTTTTTGGGGTGTTAGTTCTCTCCAGATGAGCAAAATGCCCAACATCATGCAATTCAGGTTCTAAACTTTTTGGCAGAGAGGTTATATAATGTTTCCTTTGCTAAGGATCTATGGTCAAGACAAAGGTCACTTACCTGGGATTTCAGATTACCCATGGGTCTGAGAGACTGTCCTCTGGTCGGGTACAAGGAATCTTTCATTGCTGTCCCCCACGATTCAAAAACAATTACGAGCTTGCCTGGGGCTAACTGGGTATTGTAGAATTTGGATACCCAGCTATGGTCTAATTGTCCAGCCCTCATATGAAAACTTGAATGATGGGATGATTCAATCCCACTTAAGTGGGGAACTCCTCAAAAAAAGGCAGAGGCTACAATAAAACATGCCTTAACTCAAGCAACTGCCTTGAGGTTCCAGACCCAGAAAAATCATTCCAACTTATGTCCACGAAAAAGAAGGAAAAACCTTGGGAGTGTTAACTCAAAGGTTGGGACCTGAGCCCCAGTCTATAGCTTACTTATCCAAGAGGCTCAACCCAGTGGACAGGCTCAATCCTCCCTGCCTTCAAAATCTTGCAGCTATTGTAATCCTGATAGTAGATTCTTTAAAACTCTCTTTTGGGGACAAACTAACAATTTTTACAAGCCACTGAAATGGCAACCCACTCCAGAATTCTTGCCTGGAAAATCCCATGGATGGAGGAGCCTAGCCAATTACAGTCCATGGGTCACAAAGAGTCGGGCATGACTGAGTGATTTCACTTTCACTTTCAAGTGAAACAACTCCTAAATGGGAGAGGCCATTTATGGATGTCTGATCAATCCATATCCTCAGATATCAAGTAGTGCTGATGGAAAATCCAGGCCTGACTATATCCCCTTGTGAGGTTCTTAACTGAGCCAACCTACTCTCTACTCGTGAGGGCTCTCTCCCCTTTCACTCTTGCCTAGAAACCATGAACCTTTGGACAAAATCCTGAGAGGGATTCCAGAAGATCCTTTGGCCAATCCTGAGGAAATCTAGCACACTGATGGAAGCAGCTTTGTCTAGGATAGAAAAAGAAGAGCCAGGTATGCAGTAGTCCCCAATTTTGAGACCATAGAGGCTAAACCTTTGCTTTGTCTTGGATAGATAAAGAAGAGCCAGGTATGCAGTAGTCCCCAATTTTGAGACCATAGAGGCTAAACCTTTCAACCTGATTAACTGAGCTCATAGCCTTGATTCAAGCTTTAGAGCTGGGAAAAGGAAAAAGAGTAGCCATTTACATTGAGTCTAAGTATGCCTTTCTGGTACTATATACACATGCTGCGATTTGGATAGAAAGAGGCCACTTGACCACCCCAGTGTCCCCAATCAATTATGGTGATCAAACTCTTAGGCTCTTGGAGGCAGTCCATCTGTCCACTGAAGTTTCACTCTCCCACTGAAAAGACACAAAAAAGAGAGCACGGAAGTGGTAGGAGGGAACCAAGCAGCTGATCACGCAGCTAAGAGAGTAGTATTATAGAACAATGATCTAATAGGAGTTGCATCTTAGGTCCATAGATTAATTTGTCAAAAATTCCTTCATATAATGAAGGTAAGACTCTTAAAGCTAAGAGTGAGGGCTTCCAAGATCATATGGGGTGGTTCCAAAAGGAGGGACTCCTTTTTCTGCCTGGGAACCTCCAATGGAAGTCGGTTAACTTCTTACATGCCACCACTCATTTAGGGGAAAAGGCCTTCCAATGATTACTAGAAAGATCCTTCAGAGGAACAGGCCTCCAAGTGACTATAAGCAAGTGGTCTCCTCTTGTCCCACTTGCCAATTAAACAATCCCCAAGGAGCTCAAAGGCCCCAACTGGCCCAGCCTGTCCAACGACATGGGACCTACCCAGGAGAGGAGACGCCATTGTGACTGGAGACCTCAGTCTTCAGGAAAAGTAGAAAAAGCCAACAAATTCTTAAAAACAGGGATTAAAAATTAACCAAGAAGACCTTCCTGGGATGGAAGAAGGCTTTACCAATAGCTATCCTCTGTACCTGTATTGCCCCTAAGGAGCAAGTTGGTTTTAGTCCTTATGAAATGCTATATGGGAGACCTTTTTTTTTTTTTTTTTTTTTTTTTTTTTTATCTCAATGACCTCTTCTTAGATCCAGAGGCTCAGATCTTCTGGTCTTATACCATGGCCATTGGGCAATTCCAACAGGATATACACTTGTGGGATGTCAACCAGGACCCAAAAGATTCTAAAGAGTCACTCAGTTCAGTTCAGTTCAGTTCAGTCGCTCAGTCGTGTCCGACTCTTTGCAACCCCATGAATTGCAGCACGCCAGGCCTCCCTGTTCATCACCATCTCCCGAAGTTCACTCAGACTAACGTCCATCAAGTCGGTGATGCCATCCAGCCATCTCATCCTCGGTCGTCCCCTTCTCCTCCTGCCCTCAATCCCTTCCAGCATCAGAGTATTTTCCAGTGAGTCAACACTTCTCATGAGGTGGCCAAAGTACTGAAGTTTCAGCTTTAGCATCATTCCTTCCAAAGATATCCCAGGGCTGATCTCCTTCAGAATGGACTAGTTGGATCTCCTTGCAGTCCAAGGGACTCTCAAGAGTCTTCTCCAACACCACAGTTCAAAAGTGCTGGGGTCCAGCCCCGGTGGATCCAGGGTGATTCGCAGTTGGGGATGGAGTCGGCGTCCTTGGAAATAACTTATTTAATTACAGATAAAGAGGGATTAGAAAATTAGCAGAGAAAAAGAGGCTGAATAACTTGATTTACATGGAATACCAATCACCACCTACGTAGGCCGCAGGCGTCTTCCCATTCCCCCAAAGGAGAGGAGGCACTGAGGCCCCCCAGTCCAATCTTTGAAGCCCAGGTAAAATCAGCAGGCTTGGTGAGTACTCACATTCCAGATGGGAATTCAGCCTGAAAAACGGAGAGCAAGAAAAAAGTGACATGGGGGAATCAGTCTTTCCGGAAAACGGATCCCATTTCTTTATTTTTGGGTTTGCTTATATACCTTTTGTTACACATAGGGATGAATACAGAGTCACGCGGGGGTCAGCAGTCCTGACCTTTTTCAAAATCAAGTGCTTTACATTAAAAAAAAAAAAAAAAAAACTTAGGGGTTTTACATCATCTTCTGGCCATGAGACCTGCTGACATTTTACGACACTTTCTTTCTGATAACCAAAAACTTATTTTTTCCAAGGGTGTTTTTTTTTTTTTCTTAAACCAGGCACCACCCTCCAAATAAAGTAGCATGCCTATAGGGTGAGGGTATAGCGAGTTACAATCAAGAAAGGAATTTATTTAACCCAAGGTTAACATGATTAATCTTAAAGGTTGATACATATTTCTCCTATATGCTTAAAGGTTAATACTTATTTCTCCTATATGTTAGTTATTCATTATAAGTGCAGGGAATATGGAGATTTAGCAGCAAACATCAGCCCAACAAATGAAAATCCTTTCACCAATGTTCCCCTTATGGCTCAGAGGTTAAAGTGTCTGCCTCCAATGTGGGAGACCCGGGTTTGATCCCTGGGTCAGGAAGATCCCCTGGAGAAGGAAATGGCAATCCACTCCAGTATTCTTGCCTGGATAATCCCATGGATGGAGAAGCCCTAGTAGGTTATAGTCCATGGGGTGGCAAAGAATTGGACATGACTGAGCGACTTCACCTTATCAGTCTTAAGATAGTGATAAAGTTATGTTTTTACATAGAAAGGTCACAGTAATTTATAACAAAGTACAGTGATCTATTACAAAAGAGAAAATTCATTAACTCAAAAAGTCTAGTATTGTTAACCTTAAAAACTACTATATTTCATTTTCTATATTCAAAATACATTTATTAATATATTCCCAGGTGCCTAAGGATATGGAGGCCTGGTGGCAGTCATTGACTCAACAATGAGAAAAGCCCTATGCTAATTAAGACTCTCAAAATACTCCAAAACTCTCTGTGCTGTTTATGGTTGAGAGGTAGTAAACAATCATGTGCTTAGTGACAGGAGTATGGATAATCCTGTCACACAAGCTAGTTTGTCAGCAGAGAGGTTTGACCTGAGACACCCTTGTCACACCCAGGGCAGGGAATTAGCAGTAATTATTGGCACAACAAATGAAAAAAACCCTTCACGAATATAATTCCTAACCAACCCACTATACTAATAATTTCTATCTTCCCAAAAGAATTTGCCTTTAGTAAGTCTAAAACATCTCATGCCTCTCACTGTTGGGAGGCTGTAAACAATCACATGTGGCTGGACGAACCTATACAGGCTGGTTAGATAACCTTCAGAGGAGTCCATAAGTTGAAACACTCTTGTCACGCCCAGGAATTTTTATTGACTTGGAGCTGCACGTTTACTCCTTCTCCAAGAGAACCGCTGGGGAACAGCACCCCATAAAGTCAGAGCATGAAACCGTAAAGTACATAGACTCTGGTTTTGGGGGTAGGTGCTTGGGAACAGGGGGTTTCCTGAGGCTTGATCACGCCTTTGCGTATGCCAAGCCTCCTTCCTCATAACCTTTGCCATGGGTGGATTTCCTCACGCTGGCCCCCGGCACAAAAGCATCAATTCTTCGGCACTCAGCCTTCTTCACAGTCCAACTCTCACATCCATACATGACCACAGGAAAAACCATAGCCTTGACTAGATGGACCTTAGTCAGCAAAGTAATGTCTCTGCTTTTGAATATACTATCTAGGTTGGTCATAAAGAGTCACTAGTGACGTAGTAGTGAAGTCGCTCAGTTGTTTCTGACTCTTTGTAATCCCGTGAACTGTAGCCCACCAGGTTCCTCCATCCATGGGATTCTCCAGGCAAAAGTACTGGAGTGGGTTGCCATTTCCTTCTCCAGGGGATCTTCCCGACCCAGGGACCGAACCCAGGTCTCCCACATCGTAGGCAGGCGCTTTGACCTCTGAGCAACCAGGGAAGCCAAGAGTCACTACTATATATATTTATATTTATATTTATATTTATATTTATATTTATATTTATATTTATATTTATATATGTGCCAGGGACTCAAGTCCTAATTAAAGTCTGGAAAGATGCAACCCAAAAGGCTCAACTCCAGCACTCATGGAAAGGCCCCTACCCTGTAATACTTTCTACCCCCACGGCAGTCAAAGTACCAGGACACGACTCCTGGATTCACTTCTCAAGAGTCAAGCCATGGAAGAAAACAGAAGAGGATACTCAATACACTTGTGAGCCCCTGGGAGATCTCAGATACCTATTCAGGAATACAAATGAGTGTCATTCTAAGCAACACACCCAAAATTAATTTTCTGGGGATAAGAATTCTCATGATAGCTCTAAAGAGCCAGCATAGCTTGGTAGAGGTTGTACTCCAAGGCAGTAGCTAGATCTCCTGATCCCTGAACAAGGCATCTTGAGCCATCTTGAATGAGACATGTTGCTTCTAGGTAAATACCTCCAGCTAAGTTAAAGAAAGCCTCACAGTCCTCATGAAAAAGGCTCAGACCCTACCAGATCTCAAAGAATGAGCTGGAGTGTTCTCAGGGTGGCTACAATCTCTTTGGGGGATCCTGCTGGCGATGGGAAATTTGGAGTTGGCTAATGCCCATATCAGAGAAGGAAATGGCAACCCACTCCATTACTTTTTCCTGGAGAATCCCGTGGATGGAGGAGCCTGGTAGGCTACAGCCCATGGGATCACAAAGAGCCAGACACAACTAAGCAACTTCACTTTCACTTTTAAAGCCCCTATACTAGTTTGTGTCATCACCATATTGATGCTGCTTGTGATTTATCCATGTATTATCAATTGTCTAACCCATTTTTCTCTGCCCAGGTCAACAAGCTACAATACACAGTGCCAGTTAAACAAGGATATATAAAACCACAGCTGGCCACAGAAAATATTACTCACCCTTAGATGGACACTGCTATATATACTCTGAGGCCTGAGACTAGTAAGAAGGGAGGCCCAATGCCCCCTCTCTGTCCTAGTTCAGCAGGAAGTAGCCAGAGAGACCTCAACGTCCCTATTCCCAAAGAACTGGGCCTCCTATCTCTTAAGGGGGAAATGTTAGGTAGTTAAAATAGGAAAAAGGAGTCCAGATTGGTGGTGGCTAAAAGACAAGGAAGGGAAATGTCTGGAAAAAAAAATAAAAGGACAAAGGAAGGTCCAAGGACCAGAGTGAGGACCTCAGGTAAAACAAACAGCACTCCTGGCTAGCCCAATTTACATAGGGCAGGTCCAGGGGGAGGAGAAAAAAAATATAAAAAGAGGAGCCAAAATTGGGCTGGAGGACTCTCCTCTCTTCACGTCTTTTGGGTCAGCATTCCCTCATGCCTTGAGGATATTTTTCTTTTGCTTTCTAAATAAAACTGAGATGTAACATGGAGCTGTAACACTGGTCCTTCTGAGGGCTGTAACACTGGTCTGTCCATTGCTTCAAATTTTTGTTGCTACAAGACAGAACCAAGGAGATTACAAACTCCCCAGACATCTGGATATGACTTGAACATCTTTCAGTGTAAAGAAGTGATTCCCACTCTGCTCCTATATAAAATCATTCCTAATATCACCAGAAATGATGTCTCTCTTACATGAAACTTATATTTCATAATAATATATTCTTCACTCAGCACTATAAGAAAATTTGGTTGCACAGGCCTAGTTCCTTTTTTTTATCCATTNTTTTTTTACCCATTCAACAATTATCATACTAAAGACAATATAAACATTCATTGAATTGACTTCAATAAGTTAACGAGTAAAAATTAATGGAAACAAAAGTATAGTGAAAAAAGACAAATTTTGGGGAGGAGTAAGTAGTATAGCTTTATCTTAATTTGATCAAAAAGGGTAAAAATAACTCAGTGTGTAGTTCAGGCATAATATTTGAAAGTTTACATTTAAAATTTTCTTGAAAGTGCTGAATCTGCCACAAAACTCATGTTTTAAAAATAACCAAAAATGTCCTAGTTTATTTAAGAAGCAGCATTGACTTTTTTATTCTAATACAGTTAAAAGAGAAATAAATTATGTCATAGTTAGACACAAAATGACCTTTTACAGAAAATGTATATGGATGTTATGCAGTTGAAATATGAAGTATCTGTTAAAAGTTGCTTCCAGAAAATATGTTCCATTTAAAGCTGACATTAACTATGGAATGAGGTTTGTGACATTGTACAGGAGACAGGGATCAAGACCATCGCCATGGAAAAGAAATGCAAAAAAGTAAAATGGCTGTCTGGGGAGGCCTTACAAATAGCTGTGAAAAGAAGAGAGGCGAAAAACAAAGGAGAAAAAGAAAGATATAAGCATCTGAATGCAGAGTTCCAAAGAATAGCAAGAAGAGATAAGAAAGCCTTCTTCAGCGATCAATGCAAAGAAATAGAGGAAATCAACAGAATGGGAAAGACTAGAGATCTCTTTAAGAAAATTAGAGATACCAAGGGAACATTTCATGCAAAAATGGGCTCTATAAAGGACAGAAATGGTATGGACCTAACAGAAGCAGAAGATAGGAAGAAGAGGTGGCAAGAATACACGGAAGAACTGTACAAAACAGATCTTCATGACCCAGATAATCATGATGATGTGATCACTAATCTAGAGCCAGACATCCTAGAATGTGAAGTCAAATGGGCCTTAGAAAGCATCACTACGAACAAAGCTAGTGGAGGCGACTGAATTCCAGTGGAGCTCTTTCAAATCCTGAAAGATGACGCTGTGAAAGTGCTATACTCAATATGCCAGCATATTTGGAAAACTCGGCAGTGGCCACAGGACTTGAAAAGGTCAGTTTTCATTCCAATTCCAAAGAAAGGCAATGCCAAAGAATGCTCATACTACTGCACAATTGCACTCATCTCGCATGCTAGTAAAGTACTGCTCAAAATTCTCCAAGCCAGACTTCAGCAATCCATGAAACGTGAACTCCCTGATGTTCAAGATGGTTTTAGAAAAGGCAGAGGAACCAGAGATCAAATTGCCAACATCCGCTGGATCATGGAAAAATCAATAGAGTTCCAGAAAAAAATATCTATTTCTGCTTTATTGACTATGCCAAAACCTTTGACTGTGTGGATCACAATTAACTGTGGAAAATTCTGAAAGAGATGGGAATACCAGACCACCTGACCTGCCTCTTGAGAAATCTGTACACAGGTCAGGAAGCAACAGTTAGAACTGGACATGGAACAACAGACTGGTTCCAAATAGGAAAAGGAGTCCTTCAAGGCTATGTATTGTCACCCTGCTTATTTAACTTCTATGCAGAGTACATCATGAGAAATTCTGGACTGGAAGAAACACAAGGTAGAATCAAGATTGCTGGGAGAAATATCAATAACCTCAGATATGCAGATGACACCACCCTTATGGCAGAAAGTGAAGAGGAGCTAAAAAGCCTATAGATGAAAGTGAAAGAGGAGAGCGAAAAAGTTGGCTTAAAGCTCAACATTCAGAAAACGAAGATCATGGCATCTGGTCCCATCACTTCATTGGAAATAGATGGGGAAACGGTGTCAGACTTTGTTTTTTTGGTCTCCAAAATCACGGCAGATGGTGATTGCAGGCATGAAATTAAACGATGCTTACTCCTTGGAAGAAAAGTTTTGACCAACCTAGATATTATATTCAAAAGCAGAGACATTACTTTGCAGACTAAGGTCCATCTAGTCAAGGCTATGGTTTTTCCTGTGGTCATGTATGGATGTGAGAGTTGGACTGTGAAGAAAGCTGAGTACCGAAGAATTGATGCTTTTGAACTGTGGTGTTGGAGAAGACTCTTGAGAGTCCCTTGGACTGCAAGGAGATCCAACCAGTCCATTCTGAAGGAGATCAGCCCTGGGATTTCTTTGGAAGGAATGATGCTAAAGCTGAAACTCCAGTACTTTGGCCACCTCATGAGAAGAGTTGACTCATTGGAAAAGACTCTGATGCTGGGAGGCATGGGGGGCAGGAGGAGAAGGGGACGACCGAGGATGAGATGGCTGAGATGGCTGTATGGCATCACTGACTTGATGGACATGAGTCTGAGTGAACTCCGGGAGTTGGTGATGAACAGGGAGGCCTGGCGTGCTGCGATTCATGGGGTCACAAAGAGTCGGACACGACTGAGCGACTGAACTAAAGCTGACATTCTCCCTTGATCTCTGTGACTATGTGTTTGTTTACAACATGTCTTGATGAAGCTGATAAAAGGTTTAATAAAATAAACTCAGCTGAAATATGTAATCCAGATAAATGATGTTTGTTTTCTATTCTTAAACCAGGTTGACCAATGTCTGCTTTTTTCAGACTAGGATGAGATCAGTATAGACTATTCAAAAATGTTCACAGTGAAACTTTTTGTTTTATGCTAATTAATATACATCGTATAGATAAAGAGGAATTTATAAAAGAGCAACTTTCTATAATTCCACAAACATTTAATTGTCACAGTGAAATCAAAGTCAGCTTTGTTCAATTCCCTTAGAGAAACCTTGTCATTGAGTCAAAGGTCCAGTTGAGACAACAAATTGCAATTTCCTCTTCATTCAGTTACATCATTTAAACAGATGTATGTAAACAAAGTGATAATGCAGTTATCCAGAAAGCATATAGAATATACAGGCACTCTATATTTTTCATGTCTTTGCATATTACTTTGATTAAAGTAACAAAAGTAGACAACAAATGAAAATGTGTATTTTTACACAGCTAAATCAAATACAACTTTAAATTGTCTGCCTGTTCAATCTAGGCTATTTGTATCCACTTGTACCTTCCTCTTACATATGTATTGCTTTTTATTCTTGTCCAAGCCAACCTTTATTTCTTGGATTTTTCTAATGCTGTTTCTTTTTTTTTTCTTGTTCTTTAATTATTGAAAGTAAAGCCACAAATCTACAATTAATATGATCACTTATCATTCTACAATCCATTCACTGTAGCTAGGCTGTGACAACTAGGTTTTAACTCTACACTCACTTCTGTAAGTTGAGTCTACAGAGCAAAAGATTATTCTACAAAGAAATATTCAAATACTATTTTTGAAAAGGGGGAAGTAAATATTATGTCAAAACTACAAGTGCCAACCCCATACTCTTAGAAATACTATAATATTTATTTCCCAGGCTTATAAATTTTATTCTTTTCTGAAATTCTTACATTAAAAATG
>SJYQ01003051.1:40792-68061 GCA_006410935.1 Redunca redunca | reverse complement strand
TGCACTCAATATGTCAGCAAATTTGGAAAACTCAGCAGTGGCCACAGGCCTGGAAAAGGTCAGTTTCCATTCCAATCCCAAAGAAAGGCAATGTCAAAGAATGCTCAAACTACCACACAATTGCAGTTAACTCACATGTTAGTAAAGTAATACAATTCTCCAAGCCAGGCTTCAGCAATCCATGAACCATGAACTTCCAGATGTGCAAGCTGGTTTTAGAAAAGGCAGAGGAACCAGAGATCAAATTGCCAACTTCCACGGGATCATGAAAAAGCAAGTGAGTTTCAGAAAAACATCTATTTCTGAATAATTGACTATGTCAAAGCATTTGACCATGTGGATCAGAATAAACTTTCAAAATTCTGAAAGAGATGGGAATGCCAGGCCACCTGACTTGCCTCTTGAGAAACCTATATGCTGGTTAGAAAGCAACAGTTAGAACCCATTCCAAATCGGGAAAATAATACGTCAAGGCTGTATACTGTCACCCTGTTTACTTAACTTATATGCAGTGTACATCATGGGAAACGCTGGAATGGAAGAAGCACAAGCTGGAATCAAGATGGCCAGGCGAAATATCAACACCTTAGATATGCGGGTGACACCACACTTGTGGCAAAAATTGAAGAGGAACTAAAAATCCTCTTGATGAAAGTGAAAGAGGAGAGCGAAAAAATTGGTTTAAAGCTCAACATTCAGAAAACTAAGATCATGACATCTGGTTCCATCACTCCATGGGAAATAGATGGGGAAACAGTGGAAACAATGTCAGGTTTTATTTTGGGGGGCTCCAAAATCACTGCAGATGGTGATTGAAGCCATGAAATTAAAAGATGCTTACTCCTTAGAAGGAAAATTATGACCAACCTAGATAGCATATTCCAAAGCAGAAACATTACTTTGCCAACAAAGGTCCGTCTAGTCAAGGCAATGGTTTTTCCATTGGTCATGTATGAATGTGAAAGTTGGACTGTGAAGAAAGCTGAGCACCTAAGAATTGATGCTTTTGAACTGTGGTGTTGGAGAAGACTCTTGAGAGTCCCTTGATTGCAAGGAAATCCAACCAGTCCATTCGAAAGAAGATCAGTCCCGGGTGTTCATTGGAAGGACTGATACTAAAGCTGAAACTCCATTACTTTGGCCACCTCATGCGAAGAGTTGACTCATTGGAAAAGATTCTGATTGTGGGAAGGATTGGGGGCAGGAGGAGAAGGGGATGACAGAAGATTAGACGGCTGGATTGCATCACTGACTCGATGGACATGAGTTTCGGTGAACTCCGGGATTTGGTGATGGACAGGGAGGTACGGCATTCTGCAATTCATGGGGTTGCAAAGAGTCAGACAAAACCGAGCGACTGAACTGAACTGAACCCTTTTCTTTCCCCAAGTTTTCTGGTCCATAAAACATCTAGAGCCATTTATTCAGTTTATCAGCACCGAGGCAATTCCACTTGTCTACCTTGCACGTTACTTGATCCACACTTATGCCAATATTTAGAGAAGAAAGAAGTTGGCAGCATTCTATTTCTGGACAGTTGCTTATACTATTATACTTAGTGAATAAAATCTTGACCATTATTTGTCTTAATTGACCACCTAAACATCTGGCATCTCTGACCAACTTTATTAAATATTAGATCCCCTTCCTTGTGAGAACTATAGTTTTATATAAAAAATTGGAATCATAAAACTTGAGTTGAAACACCCCTCTTATAGGTTTTCATATCACAATTCTGAATATCAATGTCCAGATCATTTCACTTCCAATTTGCCTTGATTCATGGACCTGACATTCCAGGTTCCTGTGCAATATTTCTCTTTACAGCATCAGACCTTAGTCTATCACCAGTCACTTCCACAACTGGGTATTGTTCTTGCTTTGGCTCCATCCCTTCATTTGCTCTAGTCAAGGCTTCGGTTTTTCCAGTAGTCAGGTATGGATTTGAGAGTTGAAGGGTGAAGAAAGCTAAGCACTGAAGAACTGATGCTTTTGAACTATGGTGTTGGGGGAAGACTCATGAGAGTCCTTGGACTGCAAGGAGGTCCAACCAGTCCATCCTAAAGGAGATCATTCCTGGGTGTTCATTGGAAGGACTGATGTTGAAGCTGAAACTCCAATACTTTGGCCACCTCATGCAAAGAGTTGACTCACTGGAAAATACCCTGATGCTGGGAGGGACTGGGGGCGGGAGGAGAAGGGGACGACAGAGTATGAGTTGGCTGGATGGCATCACCGACTCAATAGACATGGGTTTGGGTAGACTCCAGGAGTTGGTGACGGACAGAGAGGCCTGGCATGATGAGATTNAGTGCGCGTGCGTACGTGAGGTAAATAAACGCCCCGCCCCCCAAGTTAGGAATGAATGGATGAAATAAATTAAAAGAGAAAAAATAAATGAAGGAGGGAGGTAAAGAACTCCTTGTCTCCACGTACCTCAAAGTTTGGTGTGCACACAAATCATTTGAAGAATGTGAGAATTCATCTTTACATCGCCTGGCTTAGTACGGTTCTCTGAGGCTAATCAGTTCAGTTCAGTCGCTCAGTCGTGTCCGACTCAGGCTAATAAATACTAGCAAATACTGAAATGAACAGTAGCAATGATGAAGCTATGTTTATTGTCAGTTATCAAGAATCGAGTGGAGAGAGAAGGCTGGAGAGAGGGACACGTACAGCTAGTAAAATTGCCCATTCTTTTATTACTGTTTATTTATTATACTTTAATAACATTATAAAATAATTTAAGTTAATAAGATATATTACTATATTTTTCACAAAAGGAATTCATGTTCATTATAGAAAATTTAGGAAAGGAAATCTAGAATCAGAAAAAAATTGTAGAAATCATTGCGAGATATCCACCCACTGTTGCTGTATTAGCATCCAGGTTTCAAGATATATACACAAAAATATTGTTTTGTATATTGCTTTCAGTTAATAATAAATATCTTTCCATATCAACAAATATCCCTCTGCTTCCTCTTGAGTGACTGTATAAGATTCTGTTTGTCTCATCACCTACATAACCAATATCCTAGAGGAGGACATAGGCTATTTCCACTTTTTCACTTTATAAATCGTTACAGTGAAACTTACAGTGAACCTACTTTTTTTGTTCATGTTTCAGATAAATTTCTAGAAGTGGAGTGAAAGTCGCTCAGTTGTGTCTGACTCTTTGTGACCCCATGAACTATACAGTCCATGGAATTCTTCAGACCAGAATTCTGGAGTTGGTAGCCTTCCCTTCTCCAGGGGATCTTCCCAACTCAGGGATTGAACCGAGGTCTCCTGCATTGGAGGCAGATTCTTTACTGGCTGAGCCACAAGAGAAGCCCAAATGCTCCCTAAAACTTGCATGTCCTCAATCAGTCAAATCCTAAACCAACCTTTAAGTCAAGACCAGTGGTCAGGAGACTTTGTCTTCCTGGGACCTACTGCAATACGAGGCTTAGAGTCTTCATCAAGAGCTCAATTTTTATAAAGCAGCTAAGATGTATTGGAAAAGACCCTCATGCTGGGAAAGACTGAGGGCAAGAGGAGAAGGGGGCAAGAGAGGATGAGATGGTTGGATGGCATCACTGACTCAGTGGATATAAATTTGCCCAAACTCTGGGAGATAGTGAAGGACAGGGATCCATGAGGTCATAAAGAGTCAGACACAGCTTAGCAAATGAACAACAAGAAGACATACTGAACAAGGCTCTGTCCTTAGAGCTTTGCAGGGAGACTGTACTACAAAGGTGGGGAAACTGAGGTTCACAGAAGCTAGGTGGCTTGCCTACAGCCTTCCTGGAAGTAGCCTCTGTAGGGTTCTGGGCTCTATACCTCAACCCTAAGCTGTAGAGTAACCAGATTCCTAACTTGGAAGGAAGTGGGGATTTTAACCAAGAGAGAGTCTCACCCCTTCTAACCTGATGGGTCCCTATTGGCCTTACCCAGGGAAGGCCAGGAAAGTGATGGGGAAGGGAGTAAAGACGGGAATTTCCCACTGTTCTCTTGGCCTTCAAAACACAGGTCTGGGGCTCCTGCCTAAGCGGAGTGGGCACACCGTGGGTCCCACCTGGGAGCTGCTCTGAGGTGGGTGCGAAGGTGGTCCTGGGTGTGGTGGCAGCAAGTCCTCCCAGAAGGGGGAAGCATCTTAGGTGAGAGGGATGAAGAGGACAGGGAAGGGGGAACTCAGACAGAGGGAAGGGGCGACCTGGAACTGAGTTGGAATGGGTCGCCTGAGAATGGGCGAGTGACATGGAAGGAAAGAAGGAGAAATCGGGACGAAGATGCAGCCTGAACCACGCCTGAGAGTTTCCTTCCTTCCTCTTTGGACATGACTGGTACCTGAGACTTTGATTTGGGGCCCGTTTGGTGTTTAAACTTCAGGAGGGATCACGGTATCTTGATCGTCTTGCTTTCGCCACACCCACCATGTCCTGCTGCGGTAGGGTTTCTTCTGCTTGGGAACCTAGCCCTTCAGATCATCTTTCTTTGAGATTTTCTCAGATTAGATCAACTTCTAGGCTTAAAAACAGTGTGGGCTTCTTTGCTTTGGCCATAAGAAGGCTTTAGCCTACAGTGTTGAGCACGACCTAACGTCAGCGTTCCCTCACCCATATAGAGGCTGCTGTAACCTTAGATAGAGTTGACCTACCCTGCTTTATGACTTTTCCTCTTCCTTCAGTTTAAATTATTCAGTTTCCTTTACCATGTGACTGCTTATCTTGACAACCGGTAACTAGGTAGTGTGACTGAGAGGTCTGTGTTTTTTTTTCCTTAGAACTAACCTGGATCATGATTTTGAGATTAAATACCTACACTGAAGCTGAAAAATAAAACAACCCCACAAGTCTGGGGACCTTCCTAGTGGTCCAGTGGCCAAGACTCTGAGCTCCCAATGCAGAAGGTCCAGGTTTGATCCCTGGTCAGGAAAATAGATCCCGAATGCTACAACTCAGAGTTCACACACCACAATGAAAGATTCCACATGCCACAACAAAGATCGCAGATTCTGGGGGCTGCCACTAAGACCTGGAGCAACCAAATAAATAAATAATATTCAAAACACACACACACAAGCCTGAACATATCAGTGCTCAGTTTATAACCTCTTGATGGTGTCATTCCTACACCTGGAATATGAGCATTCCAGGCAGAGTGAAATGCACCAGGAGGGCCCAGAAAGGAGAGAGAGAAGGAAGCACCGAAAAAACGGCTAGGATTTTAGAACAGCTGGGACACAGAGTGCAAACAGAAGAGTGGGAATAAAGGAGGTTGTGCTTGCATAACGACCTCACTCTTTATCCCCGTTTTAACAGATGATGAAACCGAGGTTCAGGCCAATGACAAGGTTAAGGCCACACAGATGGCGAGGGGTGGAGTCAGAATTCAATCCAAGTCCATCTGACCCCACACTTCATGCTCCTTGGACCACACCTGCATCCCGCCTCCCCATCCAAGATGCCTCCGGACCTCTCTGCTCATGCTTCTCTCTGCCCGACACACCTTCCCCCAGCTTCTCCCAGCTGGCTCAGTCACCACGTGCCTGCCACCACCAGGACCACTTCTCTTTAGGGAGCCCTTCTTGAGCCCACAACTGGAGTCAACGCCTACCTTGCGGACCAGGCAGCTGACACCCCAATCCAGGGTTTTGCAGCCTCAGCCCCAGTGACAGTTGGGGCTGGGTAACGCAGTGTGGAGGGAGTTGTCCGATGTGCCTTCTGGGATATTGAGCAGCATCTTTGGCCTTCACCTCTAGCTGCTGGTAGCACCGTCCCCAAGGTGGCAACAAAAAGTGGCTTCGGGTGTCACCAGTGTCCCCTGGAGGGTGAAATCACCCGCTGCTGAGAGCCACTGCCCTCATCTGCAGACTCGCCATGTTCTATCTTGAACTATAAATACTTGAGTCTGAGTCTGTCTCACCAGCAGACCAAAGTTTCAAACTCTGGGGCCAACAGCAGCCGAGCAGGTAACCCTGGTGGAGCAGTGACACACTGGGCTTCGCAGGCCCCAGTCGAGGGGCTGATCACACTCAGCCAATGGTTGCCACATGAGAATGTGGGTCCAAGCACTAACGTTTTAATGTATAATCTCCACATTTTAAAAAGTGTTGGCAATATATTCGACTCTAAAACAGTGTGCGTGCATACTGTTGTGTCCAACTCTTTGCAATCCCATGGACTGTAGCCCGCCACGCTCCTCTGTCCACGGGATTTCCCAGGCAAGAAGACTGGAGTGGGTTGCCATTTCTTCCCCCAGGGGATCTTCCCGACTCAGGGATCAAAATTATGTCTCTTGCATTTCCTGCATTGGCAGGCAGACTTTTTTTTTTTCTTTTTTTTTAACCACTGCACCACCTGGGAAGCCCCTAAAACAGACAGACAAACATACAAACAAAGACTCTGTGGTCCTAAACGCAGCCTGTGGTCATCCTGGCCCAAGGGCAGCCAGTCTGCAAGTGAGGCCCCTAGAAGGTGAACTCTGGTCCTGGCACTGAGCAGCTTGTGTGTTCATTTATGGAAAGCTCTTTGGAACCTCCTGCAAAATATCCAGAGGGCTGAGCCAAGTGTTTCACCAGTTCTAGGAGTTGCAAAATGGGTGTCTCAAATTATTGTCATGAGTAGATAGCTGGGGTCTGCCAACACCTGCTGGTTGAGCCCTCCCTTGGTGGAGGGCTATCTCCCTCCCCTCCTGCCACCCTTACCCGGGGCCTGGAGCCACCCTTGTGCAGGGCCTTCCCAGGCCCCAGCTTCCCAGTAAGACCACAGACTCCTGGAAGGGAGTTTCCTGCCATAAGGACAAAGGTAAGGCAAGGAGAACTTCTGTACCTTGGCCTCACACTCAACCCGCTCATTCACCAGATCAAATCAAAAATGCTTCTGATTGCCAGGAACAAAACCAAACCCTAATGTCCAAGGGAAAGAATTTGCTCTGAAAGATCATCCATGCAGTAACAAGGAGATCAAACTGGTCAATGTGAAAGGAAGTCAACCCTAAATATTCATTGGAAGGACTGATGCTAAAGCTGAAGCTCCAATGCTTTAGTCAGCTGATGCGAAGAACTGACTCACTGGAAAAGACCTTGATGCTGGGAAAGATTGAAGGCAGGAAGAGAAGGGAACAACAGAGGATGAGATGGTTGGAAGGGACACCGATTTGTGACTGTTGTCAAGGAACAAAGGCAAAAACAGGATTTACAAGAGAGAAAAGACCCTGATGCTGGGAAGGATTAAGGGCAGGACGAGAAGGGGACAACAGAGGATGAGATGGTTGGATGGCATCATCGACTCAATGGACATGAGTCTGAGCAAACTCCAGGAGATAGTAAAGCATGGGGAAGCCTGGCATGCTGCAGTCCATGGGGTCACAAAGAGTTGGACATGTCTGAGCGACTGCACTGAACTGAACGGAACATCTACAAAATGGCAAAAGCTGTCATTAGCTGAGCGCTTACTATATACTAAGCACCCTGCCTAGTGCTTTATGTGCAGAGTCTGTAATTCCTCAGAACAACACTAAGACGTAACTGCTCTGTTTTGAAGTTTTATTTATTTATTCTTGGTTGCACTGGGTCTTTGTTGCTGCGCACGGGCTTTCTCTGGTTGCGGCAAGCCAGGGTCACTTTCTCGTTGTGGAGTGCAGTCTCTCATCGTGTGGCTTCTCTTGCTGCAGAGCATGCGCTCTAGGCACTCAGGCTTCAGTAGCTGCAGCTCGCAGGCTCTAGAGCTCGGGCTCAGGAGTTGTGGCTCGAGGCATGTGGGATCCTCCTGGAGCAGGGATCGAACCTGTGTCCCCAGCATTGGCAGGTGGATTCTTATCCACTGTACCACCAAAGAATTCTGTAAGTGCTTTTCTTAAGCCCATTTTATAGATGGGGAAACTGAGGTATGGAAACCACACAGCTGGTAAGAGGTAGGGCTAGGGATTCCAAGGCTCAGGACCTGGACAAAAGGGTCCCTCTCCCATATCTTTCCATAATCAGGACCTCAGAGAAGTGGGCTCTTACCCACTAACCTGGGTCATCACCAAGGTGAATTCCTCAGGGAAATTTTTTTTAAGTACAGGTTCTGTCATAAAGGGGCTTCCCTGTTGGCTCAGACAGTAAAGAATTCGCCTGCAATGCAGGATACCCAGGTTTGATCCCTGGGTTGGGAAGATCCCATGGAGAAGGGAATGGCTACCCACTCCAGTATTCTTGGCTGGAGAATTCCATGGAGAGAGGAGCCTGGTGGGCTGCAGTCCATGTGGTCGCAAAGAGTCAGACACAACTTAACGACTAAATGACAACAATGGCATTTCTGGCCTATGTGTGAGAACAAAAAGTTGTAAGGACTTGAGGGTTTGGGCTGAAACAAAAATCCTATTGTTTGCAGCTGGATTGTCTATTTAGAAAAACAAAAATAAACTACAGGTAAATATTTAAACTAAGAAAAAAAAAGTTAGGTAGAGGGCTTCCCTGGTGGTCCAGTGGTTAAGAATCTGCCTGCCAGTGCAGGGGACAAGCGTTCGATCCCTGGCCCAGGAAGATCCCACTTGCATGGAGCAACTAAGCCCGTGTGCCGCAACTACCGCAGCCCACGCTGCTAGAGCCTGTGCTCTGCAACAAGAGAAGCCCCTGCAATGAGAGGCCCCTGCACCGAAACGAAGAGCGGCCCCTGCTCCTTGCAACTACAGGGAAGCAGCAAGGAAGACCCAGCGCAACCAAAATATACACTAATTAATTTTAAAAAAACTTATTAAAGAAAAGGTAAGGTAGATTGATGGGTGGAAAGAGGGAAGGATAGGAGACCAGATCTGTGGTAAGATAAATTTCACTGTAGAATCTCAGAGGCGGATGCATTGGACCCACTGGACAATTCTTTCAAAAGTACAGAGATGGGGGATAATTCTAGGTTCCAGGACCACCCCACAGCCTTCCTACGTCAGAATCTTGGGGAATGGGACCCTAGAATAACTCTGAAGCCCAGTCAATATCCAGCCCCACCCAGTGACTAGCATGCTTCCTATGCCTTCATCACAGAATATCACCAGAAGGTCACTGGACAGACTGTCGATTACTGGTTTCTGGAGCCCCTTTTCCATGACTCCACACCAGAGCATGGGGTCCTCCTTGCCACAGGCCCCAGCCATGGAAGCTGCATGCAGCCAGCTCTGGGGTGGGCTCAGAGATCAGGAGGAAGAAGCAGAGTGTCATGCCTTTATGCATGATGGCCGGCACTCCCGGGCCCCTTGCACCAATGGTGATGTCTGTTCTCCACTACACACTCAAGGTGGCTGGCCTTTTTGCAGCTTCTTGGAGGAGCCCTGAAGCACTGCCCACATTTTTTTGTTTGTTTGTTTCTTTTTATTTTTTGGCCTCACTGCGCAGCAAGTGGGGTCTTAGTTTCCTGACCAGGGATTGAACCTGTGGCCCCTGCAGTGGAAGTGAAAGTCGCTTAGTCACGTCTGACTCTTTGCAACCCCGTGGACTGTGCATGGAATTCTCTAGGCCAGAATACTGGAGTGGGTAGCCTTTCCCTTCTCCAGGGGATCATCCCAACCCAGGGACTGAACCCAGGTCTCCTGCATTGTAGGTGGATTCTTTACCAACTGAGCTACCAGGGAAGCTATCCTGCAGTGGAAGGGGAATCTTAACTACTGGATCATCAGGGAAGTCCGTCATAACCCACATTTTAGAAGTAAGATCCACACTTCCAGGCTAATGATAAGAGCAACTGCCTCCGCCATGACCACTAGAAGCTAGGCATGCTGCCAGCTGCTATATCTATATCAGCTCGTTTCATCCACAAACCTCTGCCAGGGACCTAACTCCACCTCCACTTTACGGAGAAGGAAATGAAAAAGAAACGAAAGCAATCAAACCCATGTGGCGCCGACACGGGAGAGGCAAATACATCAATGGAATGGAACTGAGGGTCCAGACATAAACTCATATGTCTAGGGCTAGTTGTTTTTTGATAAGGGAGACAAGATCATTCAGCGAGGAAAAAACAGTCTGTTCGATGAATGGTTCTGAAACAAGATGCAAAAGATGAAAGCTGGACCACTGTGTGCATGCTAAGTCACTTCAGTTGTGTCTGACTCTTTACGACTCTGTGGACTGTAGCCCGCCAGGCTCCTCTGTCCATGGGATTCTCCAGGCAAAAATACTGGAGTGGGTTGCCATGCCCTTTTTCAGAGAATCTTCCCAACCCAGGGATTGAACCTGCATCTTTTATGTCTCCTGCATTGACAGGCAGGTTCTTTAACACTACAGCCACCTGGGGAGCCCATTGGACTCCCCTCTACCTCATACCACATACAACATGGATCAAAGACATATACATGATTTTGTATATGACAATGAACTCTTAGAAATGACATCAAAAGCACAAGCAACAAAAGAGAAAAACAAATTGGACTTCATCAAAATGAAAAATGTTGACACAACAAAGGACATTATAAAGAAAGAAAAAATAATCTACAGAATGGGAGAAAATATTTATAAATCACAAATCTGGTGAAAGTCCAATATCCAGAATATATTAAACAATATTTGCAACTCAGTAACAAAAAGGCAACTCGATTTAAAAATGGCCAAAGGACTTGAAAGAAATTTTCTCCGAAGAAGGTATACAAATGGCTAGTAAGACATGAATAGATAGATGCTCAATGTCATGAGTCATTAGGGAAATGAAAAAAAAGCACTGTCAGTACTCTTGCCTGGAGAATCCCACAGACAGAGGAGCCTGGCAGACTACGGTCCATAGGGTCACAAAGAGTCGGACACGACTGACACGACTGAGCATGCACGGATGCTGTCTGACTCCAAAGAGCTGACTGTCCCGAGTCTGCTTCTTACTCCCCCGACATGAGCCCACACCCTCTAAGGGCCTCTATGGGCCAGTCCAGGTTGCTGAAGCACAATCAGATCTCCTGGCTGAGGGGTGAGGGGGCTGCTGGCCAAAGGTGAGGCTGGGAGACGAGTTGATCTCCATGAAATCTGAGCACCTGGTGGCCAACATCCATTAAACAGTTTCTGAGCTTCAGCTTTCCCTTCTGGGGAATTAAGGAGCTAGACCACCCTAACTCAAAACTCCCCCTGACTTGATAATGAGCTCCCCAGGACGTCAGCCTCTGGGCTCAGAAAGAAAATCCTCTGGTCCAAGGCAAGGAGACCCTCACACCTTGCCTCTCATGACAACCCTGGCTGGTAACCCCCTCCACTGCAGGTGAAAACATGGCCAAAAACATGGACAACCTTCTCCCTTAAGAGCTAGAGGTAACAGTTATTGAACATTTGCTTTATGCCTTCCATATGTCATCTTGCTTCATCCTCACAAGGCAAGAGTGTTATTATATCCATTTTACAGATATAGGAGACTGAGGCCCAATGCAGTTTAACTTATTCAAGGTCAAATGGAGAAGATGCACACTCACCTTACAACCCAGCGTTCCCATTCTTGAGTGTCGAGCCCGGAGAAATGAAAACTTAGGTGCACACAAACATACAGATGTTGATAACAGTCTATTCATTATCACCCAAAGCGAAAGACAACCCAGACGCCATTCAACAGGTGAACGGGGAAGCAAACTGCAGTACACACACACCGTGAAAGACTCCTCAGCCATAGCCAGGAATGAATGGCTGAGACACACAGCAACCTGGACAAATCCGAAATCCATTACGCTGGGCAAAGGAAGTCAGACCCAAAAGCTGACATATGGGGGCTTCCCTGGCCATCCAGCACTTAAGAAGCCACCTTCCAATGCAGAGGACACGGGTTTGATCCCTGATCCGGGAATATTCCACACGCCACGGGGCAACCTGACCCGTGAACACAACTACTGAGTCCACCCTCCCTAGAGCCTAGATTCTGCAATGAGAGAGGCCGCCACAGTGGGAAGCCCTCACACCACAGAGTAGAGTAGCCCCCACTCGCTGCAACTAGAGGAAGCCTGGACACAGCAACGAAGACCCGGTGCAGCCCAAAATAAACAAATTAATCAATTATTTTAAAACTGAGCTCGCTTTAAAAAAAAATGTGGACACACTGGAGCTTCCCTGGTAGTCCAGCGGTTAAGAATCTGCCAGCCACTGCAGGGGCTTGGCTTCGCTCACTGGTCCAGAAAGATTCCACATGCCATGGGGCAACTAGCTCCGTGCGCTGTAGCTCCTGAGCCCATGTGCCTAGAGCCTGTGCTCTGCAACAAGAGAAGCCCAAGCACCGCAATGAAGAGTAGCCTCCACTCACCATAACTGTGGGCAGCAAGCCTGTGGGCAGCAACCAAGACCCACCCAGCACAGCCAAGAATAAACAATATTAATTAATTTTAAAAAGCTCACTTTTAAAACATTGATATATTGTATAAGATTCCATTTATATGACATTCTCCAATGGCTAAAACTATAGGGACAGAAAACAGATGATGAGTGGTTCCCAGGGGCTGGGGGAGATGGAGCAGCTGACTGCAAAGGGGTGTCAGGGGAGAACTTTTGGGGTACTGGGGTTATTTTGTGTGCTGGTTGTGGTGGTAGTTATATCACACAGTCTCTACCTGTGTTAAAACTCCCAGCACTGAACATCCCTGGTGGTCCAGTGGTTGAGAGTTTGCCTGCCAATGCAGGGGACGTGGGTTTGATCCCTGGTCTGGGAAGATCCCATCTGCTGTGGGGCAGCTAAGCCCGAGTGCCACGACTTTGGAGCCTAATCGCTCTAGAGCCCATGCTGTGCAACAAGAGAAGCCGTCGCACAGCGATGAAGACCCGGCTAAGTTAGGGGTGCCACTGCCTTCCCCGATGAATCAATTACATCTTGAAAAATTCACAGAACTGTACACGCGCACGCACACACACACAGCGTCCTAGGATAGATAACTACACGATACTGACAACAGGTTGCCTACTGTCACTGGCTGTGGCCCAAGTGGGAAACACCATTTCTTCTTCAACGGACTAAGCCTAGGAAACCCAGGAAAGTTCAGAAGTACGCAAATGAATGCTTAAGGAGATGGGGGCTGCTAGTGGATGGAGTGTCTCCTTTGGAGCTGCTGAAAATGTTTTGGAACTAGATGAATGTGGTGGTTGTACAACAGTGTGAATGTACTAAATACATGGAATCGTTCACTTTAAAATGGTTAATTTTATGCTTTGTGAATTTCATCTTTTTTTTTTTTTTTTAAGTTCCAACCTAATGGGGGGAAAAAGTGTCCAGGGTTAACCATGCCCTAAATCTATCCCAAAGAAACCAGGCCTCAGAGAGGTTAAGTAACTTGCCCAAGGCCACACAGGCAGTAGGAGGCTGACCCTGCGTCAGTCTGCCTTCAAAGCTTGAGTCCTTTCCATTAGCAGATGTGATTAAATGAGTTAAATATTACCCCAGAAAGTGACTGGTTATTACCTAGAAGCTCTAGCTGACCTTGTCTCCTTTGCCGAGGACGACCTCTGATCAGTATACGCGTGACTTCAGGGTACATATTTTTCAAACCGCAACTAGGGACATAGAGTCCAGGCCAGGATCCCTTCCCCTCTGAAAAGTGTGACCTGATTTACATGAAAAGTCTTCCAGTGTTGTAAACAAGAAACCTGGGCCAATATATTGTACTGTAATGAACTCCTTTCCCAAAAGGATCACAATTCTGTGAAAGTGGAACTATTCTAGAAAAGAGAGGCTGAGCGTTACCATGCACATTTGCACAGAAAGAAAATCACACACACACACACTTCAAAACTTCTGAGCAAGGCAGGGAAAAGGGAACGCCTTATTTCATGGAATAGAAAGGAAAACTGGGATCATGGAATAGAAAGGAAAACTGGGATCATAGAATAGAAAGGAAGACTGGGATCATGGAATAGAAAGGAAAACTGGGTGAGAANCCCCCCGCCCCGGAAAAGCCCATCATGCTCAGGGCCAGTTTCGGATTCAAGGACCACTGTGCTCCGACCTCCTCTGGCCTCTCCATCCTCCTCCTGACCTCACACTGCTCCCCAAGGCGCTCTTCCCTTGACGCCCAGGCTCACACTCGGTCCCACCACCTCATCTTTGCCTTCTCCCTTCCTCCAGCCCTTCCTCCTGCCTGAGGGCCTTCCCTTCTCCTGGGGCCCAGTAGAAGCCCCACCCCTGCCTCGGAGGCCTCTGAAGGGCTCTTCTGAGTAGCTGCTCTTAAGCCAGCCCCTACTTGACCGGAATTCCCATGGGGCCACCTCCTAGCGCCCAATCCTGAGCGAGTTCCTTAAGGGATCCAATTTCTTCATCTGCAAAATGGGTTGAAAATGAAAGTACCCACCATATGGGGGTAGGGGCAGGATTAACAAAGAACTGCTCACTCATCTGGCCCCCGGAATATAACTAGGGGTAGCCAATGTTATTTCTGGGTGGAGCAGAAGTGTCATAGGGAAGTTAGTTCAGTCGCTCAGTCGTGTCTGACTCTTTTCGACCCCATGGACTACAGCACGCCAGGCTCCCCTGTCCATCACCAACTCCCAGAGCTTGCTCAAACTCACATCCATTGAGTCGGTGATCCCATCCAACCATCTCATCCTCTGTTGTTCCCTTCTCTTCCTGACTTCAATCTTTCCCAGCATCAGGGTCTTTTCAATGAGTCAACTCTTCGCATCAGGTGGCCAAAGTATTGGAGCTTCAGCTTCAGCATCAATTCTTCCAGTGAATATTCAGGACTGATTTCCTTTAGGATTGACTGGTTGGATCTCCTTGCAATTCAAGGGACTCTCAAGAGTCTTCTCCAACACCACAGTTCAAAAGCATCAGTTCTTCGGCACTCAGCTTTCTTATAGTCCAACTCTCATATCCATACATGACTCCTGGAAAAACAATAGCTTTGACTAGATAGACCTTTGTTGGCAAAGTAATGTCTCTGCTTTTTATTTATTTATTTATTTTTTTATTTTAACTTTAGTTTATTTTACATTGTCTCTGCTTTTTAATATGCTGTCTAGGTTGGTCATAGCTTTTCTTCCAAGAAGAGAGTGTCTTTTAATTTCATGGCTGCAGTCACCATCTGCAGTGATTTTGGAGTCCAAAAAAATAAACTCTGTCACTGTTTCCTTTGTTTCCCCAGCTATTTGCCATGAAGTGATGGGACTGGATGCCATGATCTTAGTTTTCTGAATGTTGAGTTTTAGGGAAGTAGCCGCTCTTTAGTAGGGAAGTAGCTGCTCTTTAATCCCCTTTATGCTCATTGGGGAAGCATGTGTGGGTGCAGAAGAGCCAAGTGCTTATGAAGACTATCCCACTCATGGCTCAGTCTCCCAGGTCTCACCGATGGATGCATGAGTGATTGCCTGCTCCCCTGCATGGAAGACTTACTACCGCTCTTTTGCAGGAGGGGAAACTGAGACCAAGGTCCATGCCTGGGTCTTTCTTCCTTCCTTCTTTCCTTTTCCTCCCTCCCTCCCTCCACCTCCCTCCTTCTCTCTTTCTTCCTTTTGATGCATAAGGTCTTAGTTGCGGCATGCAGGATCTTTAGTTATGGCATGAGGAATCTAGTTCGCCAACCAGGGGTTGAACTTGGCCCCCTGCATTGGGAACGTGGAGTCTGAGCCACTGGATCACCATGGAAGTCCTGATTGGTGGATTTCTTCACTAGTCTTTCTCTCTGGCCAGCTGGGCCTGAGTGACCCCCATGATGGGTCTCTAAGATGCACCCTCATTTCCTGAGGACGCTGTGCCCTCGCCACCCCGGGGTGAGTGTGACTTCCCTTGGGCTCTTACAGTTGGCTTCATGACCACAGATGCCACAGCTGGCGAGGCCTGCAGCTGGCAGTGGGGACAGACGTCCTGTCCTCATTTACATCCCCTCCGCCTGCTGCAGCCAGAGGAACAAGAATAGGAAGCCACAGATCAGACCAAGCTGAGGCCTCGGTGTCCCCCGCCACTGATGCACGACGTCTGCTGGAAACCAGACCAGAAGGTTTACAGGAATCGGAGCCTCTGAGCAGCACTGAATGTGAAAGCAAAACTCACAGGCACAGACACACACACACACACACACACACATGGAGGGACATACATGTGTGTGCACATATATATGTGTGTGTGTGTGTGCACCTTTCCCATACGGGCACATGCACAGTTGGTCACAGGCTCCTCTCCCTGCAAACCGCTGCCAATCCAAGTGGTCAGTGCTCACCAGCCCCACCCACCAGGACGCACCCCCTCCTCTAGCCACCATCACTGCTCAGAAGGTGGGGAGAACTGGGCTGCCCTCCTGGCTGTGTCTCTGCTAGCTTGGTGCCTTCCACAAAGAGTTTACCCTTTTTGGACCCCAGTCTCCCTCATCACTAAAGCTGAGATAATTGTAATCATAACATGAACCCTCGTTCTTGAGAGGGGTCGCATGACCAGCCAAGCAGGCAGTGGGTGCTCAGTTAAAGCTTGTTAAAGGCAAGTGAACACCACTGGTGGTAGATGAGTGCCAACTGTGTTTACACGAGGAGCCCTGTGATCGCTCCCCAGCAGCCCTAGGAGGCCAGAGGGTGCTCATTTCACAGAAGAGGAAACTGAGGCCCTGGGGGTGATGGTGTCTTGTCCGAGTCGCCAAGGTCGGCAGCAGAGACCGCATCTCCTGACCCTAGCCTCGTGCGTCTGCAGGCAGGCAGGTCTCAGTAACAAACCCACGGGGGCCTGCCCAGTGCAGTCCCAGGGAGGCTCCCCGGCCCACCACACTCCTCACAGGTCCAGAAGGGGTCCCTGGGCAGCTGAGGTCAGAGGCCAGTGAGCCGGGGGCCTGGCAGGTGCACAGTGGGGGCTGAAAAGAGGACAGAGGGGCCCAGAGAGGGGAGGGGACTTGCCCAGGGTCACCCAGCATATCCGTTTCCTAGGGCTGCTTCAACAAATGGACTTAATGGCTTAAAACCATAGAAATAGATTCTCTTTTGGTTCTGGAGATTGGAAGTCTCTGAAATCAAGGTGCCCAGCTGATTCCAGTCTCTGCCCCTATCTTCACATGGCCCCTCCCTGCCTCAGTCCTTACCCCCCCATCCCCCATGTCTGTGTGACTCAAATCTCCCTCTGCCTTTCTCTTATAAGGACACCATTCACTGGGTTTAGGTGAAAACCCAGTCTCCCGCTTTTCACCCTACATCCAGAAACTGAAACTGAAGTTGCTCAGTTGTGTCCAGCTCTTTGTGACTCCACGGACTGTAGCCCACCAGGCTCTTCTCAGATTTCCCAGGGAAGAATACTGGAGTGGGTTGCCATTTGCTTCTCCACCCTACATGGGATGGTCTCATTTCCAGATCCTTAATTAATTATATCTGCAAAGACATTTATTTATCTATTTTCTCTTTTTTATTTAGCACTGAGTCTTAGTTTCAAGGCACTGGCTTAGCTGCTCCCGGCATGTGGCGTCTTAGTTCTCCAAACAGGGATCAAACCTGCGTCCCCTGCATTGCAAGGCAGATTCTTAAGCACTGGACCACCAGGGAGGTCCCCTGCTTTTTTTTTCCCTCAAATAAGGGCACGTTCACAGGTTCTGGGGTTTAGGACACAGACCTATCTTTTGAGGGGCCACTATTTAAACCCCTACACCCAATAAGCAAGGGTCAGTATCAGGCAGAACCCTCCCCATGTTCCAGCCCCGATTTTCACATTCTCCATCTGGGAGTCTCGGAATTCTAGTAAGCTGCAAAAAAAGCAATACCCATTCCATTGTGATCTGGTGTCTGCCTGTGGTCCCCAGAGAGCCAGGGACAGGCAGGGAAGCTCTAAACACAGCCAGGCACGTTCCAGGAACAGCGAATCCTTTGTTGACCAGCTGCTGGCCTCTGCAGACAGGAAGGGAGCGAGGACCAGGAGGAGGGGGTGCTGGGGCAAGTTTGGCTCCCCAGCCCAGAGGAGGGATGAGGTGTGGCCAAACCTCAGGCGAGCAGATGACCTGACCATTTGGACCCCAGGTGGGTGGTTGCTGAGCACGTACTGTGTGTCGAGAATTTTAAGGGCTCACATTAAAAAAAAAATATGTTCAGCTTAATTATTTTAAAACTAATCTATCGTTTACTTATTTACTTGGCTGTGCTGGGTCTCAGTTGCTCCCACGGGATCTGCTATTTGTTGCAGTATTCGAACTCTTGGTTGTGGCATGTGGGATCCAGCTCTCAGCCCAGGGATCGAACCCCGGCTCCTTTCATTAGGAGCACAGAGTCTGAGCCACTGGACCACCAGGGAAGTCCCCCAAGGGCTCCTTCATTTGCGCATTTCATTCTCACAAAATACCCCATGAGGTCAGTTTTTACAGGCGAGAAAACCAAGGCACAGAGAAGTCAGGTAGTGTCCCACGGTCACACAGCAGGTCAGTGTGGCGTTTTGACCTCCCATACTGGTTGGTTCCAGAGCCCACACTTGGTACCACTCAATTCTGTGGCCCTGGGAGACCAGAAACCCAGTGAAGAAATAAAGGAACAGAGTGAGGCAGAGGGGCAGAACACAGCTAGGGCAGCCAAGGGCTGGTGGGCAGAAGGCCCTAGGGAGGGGGACCCCCGCCACCCCCCGGCCCGGGCCTCACTAAGCTAAGGAGGGCGTGTCTGGGCCCTCCCGGAAGGTGGCACTGCAGTTATCAGAAGACTTAACTGTGCCTTGCCTTCGCAGCAGTACATAATCCCACTTCTTGGAAACTCTCCTAAGGAAATTCTCCCTTTCCTCCTCCTGGGGGCTAAGCTACTAAGAGGGTGGCCTTTGTCTCCCAGCCCAGGGACCACACACATTTCCTGAGAAAGGCAAGACTGCTGGTGTGAGGCGCTCCCCTCCCCCCAGCACCTGGGGGGAAGGGTGGACGGGAGGGGGGTGATGAGTGAGGTAACTGGGGGGTTGGAAGGCAGAGGGCTGAGGGGCACTGTGGGTGGCCAGGCCCAGGCGGGGCTTCATTAACTATTCTGAGTTCCTCTTGAGACCGTTCTTGGGCTGGATTTTTTTTTTCTAAATGTTATTTAATGCCGTTTAATTCCTTGTCCTGGCGGCACCCAAAATCACGTGTCTGTGTGTGAGTAAGTGTATGTGTTAACAGAGAGAGATCTTTTTCATCGAGGTATATGGTGGCTCAGGGTTCAAGAATCTGCCTGTGGTGCAGGAGACACGGGTTCGATCCCTGGGTCAGGAATATCCCCTGCAGAAGGACATGGCAACCCACTCCAGTATTCTTACCTGGGAAAGCCCACGGACAGAGGAGCCTGGCGGGCTGCAACAGAGTTGGACACAACTTAGCAGCTAAACAACAAAACGAAAAAATCTACAACCCACATAAAGTGTACGGCTTGAAGTTTTACACCTATGTACACGCGCACAAGCCATGACCCAGATCAAGGTTCGAGCCCTGGATCCTCTAAGCGTGGTCCTTCGGCCAGCAGCGCCCCCCTCTCCAGGGAGCTCTTGGAATGCAGAGCTGCAGCACGCAGCGGCATCTCCTGGGTCAGAATCTGCTTCCGCAGAACAAAACCCCAGGGGAGTCATGCCCTGCCCCTGGAAGCTGGGCCTGAACCCATGCTGTCAGCTAGTGCAGCATCTCACAACGGCCCAGGGAGCCTTTCTAACTGCCCCCACCTCGAATCACTAAGGAGGGAAAGCGGTCACAGAGCAAATGATTGATGGGTGCAGGGAGCCAGTTGCCCCAGTCAGACCTTTTGCCCTAGACACTGCTACTTTGTGCCTCAACTTACCCATCTGCAAATAGGCATAAAGCTCTCTGCCCAACCATCTCCCACAGCAGTGGGAACCCTGGCAACACCGGGGACTTGTGCCCACCAGACACCTTCTCAGGCATGTCTGTGCACAGCCTCACTTAGCTGAACAAGTTTCGTCGTTGTTGTTCAGTTACTCTCTGACCCCGTGGACTGCAGCACACCAGGCTCCTCTGTCCTCCACTCTGTCTCCCAGAGTTTGCTCAAACTCATGTCCATTGAGTCAGTGATGCTATCCAACCGTCTCATTCTCTTTTGCCCCCTTTTCCACCTGCCCTCAATCTTTCCCAGCATCAGGGTCTTTTCCAATGAGTCGGCTCTTCACATCAGGTGGCTAAAGTATTGGAACTTCAGCTTCAGCATCAGTCCTTCCACCGAATATTCAGGGTTGATTTCCTTTAGGATTAATTGGTTAGAAGTGAAAAAAAGAACCTTTTAGGGGGTGGGGCACACCATTGGGGCATTCAAAAATCTTAGTTCCCTGACCAGGGATTGAACCCACGCCACCTGCACTGGGAGAGGGGAGTCTTAACTACTGGATTGCCAGGGAAATCCCAAAGGAACTATTTTTAATATCCACTTATCAATATGAGTATATCATATCAATAGTGAGCCATTTTACAGGGGAGAAAACCAAGGCTTGGAGAGGTTAGACAATTTTACCGAGACAGCTATCAAGCGGTGCAGCCTATATCTGAACTCATTCTGTCTGAATCCAGAGCCTTACTTGATTTTAACCTAAGTCTCTCACACGGTGAACAATAGCAGATGTCCCTCCAGCAAGTTAAAGAAAGAAAGCAACTTTCTTCCTTCGGGGTAAAAGCAAAAACAAACCGAAAAACTTAATCACAATAATAATGCATGTACATGATGTAAAGAAAAATTCCAAACAGCCAAAGGCTGTTGAGGAGAAAATCAGCTTCCCTCTCATGCCATCCCCAGCCTCCCCCTGTCCTCCTGAAGGCAGTCCCCGTGATCAATTTCTTGTGCCCCTTTTCAAGGATGCTCTGTATGGACCAGTACATGGGAATCTGTACTGTATTTCCTCATGTATACAAATGGGAGCATATACTCAAACATATGTGTGTGTCTGTGCTTAGTCGCTCAGTAGTGTCCAACTGAGCAAGGCTTTGGACTGTAGCCCACCAGGATCCTCTGTCTATGGGATTTTTCGGGCAAGAATACTGGAGTGGGTTGCCATTTCCTTCTCCAGGAGATCTTCCCAACCCAGAGATCAAACCTGTGTCTCCTCCGTGTATGTGTGTGTGTGTGTATGTATGTGTATTCAGAGCTATGATTTTTCCAGTGGTCATGTATGGTTCTCACGTACATGACTACATGTATTGATATGTACGGGAGAAACATCAATAACCTCAGATATGCAGATGACACCACCCTTATGGCAGAAAGAAGAAGAACTAAAGAGCCTCTTGATGAAAGAGAAAGAGGAAAGTGAAAAACTTGGCTTAAAATTCAACATTCAAAAAAAAAAACCCTCAACATTCAGAAAACTAAGATCATGGCATCCAGTCCCATCACTTCATGGCAAATAGATGGGGAAACAATGGAAACCGTGACAGACTTTATTTTGGGGGGCTCCAAAATCATTGCAGATGGTGACTGCAGCCATGAAATTAAAAGACACTTGCTTCTTGGAAGAAAAACTATGACCAACCTAGACAGCATATTAAAAAGCAGAGATATTACATTACTTTGCCAACAAAGGGCCATCTAGTCAAACTATGGTTTTTCCAATAGTTGTGTATGGATGTGAGAGTTGGACTATAAAGAAAGCTGAGTGCCGAAGAATTGATGTTTTTGAACTGTGGTGTTGGAAGACTCTTGAGAGTCCCTGGGATAGCAAGGAGATCAAAACAGTCCATCCTAAAGGAAATCAGTCCTGAATATTCATTGGAAGGACTGATGCTGAAGCTGAAACTCTAATACTTTGACCACTTAATGTGAAGAACTGACTCCTTGGCAAAGACCCTGATGCTGGGAAAGATTGAAGGCGGGAGGAGAAGGGGACAACAGAGGATTAGATGGTTGGGTGGCATCACCGACTTGATGGACATGAGTTTCAGCAAGCTCCGGGTGTTGGTGATAGACAAGGAGGCCTGGCGTGCTGCAGTCCATGGGGTGGCAGAGTCAGACAGGACTGAGTGCCTGATATATTCAGACCTGCCTCTTGCTTTTATCGCCCTGCACTTCGTCTCCCTGCTGCTGCTGCTAAGTCGCTTCAGTCGTGTCCAACTCTGTGCGACCCCACAGACGGCAGCCCATCAGGCTCCCCCATCCCTGGGATTCTCCAGGCAAGAACACTGGAGTAGGTTGCCATTTCCTTCTCCAATTCATGAAAGTGAAAACTGAAAGTGAAGTCACTCAGTCGTGTCCAACCCTTAGCGACCCCATGGACTGCAGCCCATCAGGCTCCTCCATCCATGGGATTTTCTAGGCAAGAGTACTGGAGTGGCGTGCCATTGCCTTCTCCGCTTGGTCTCCCTATCAGCACATAAAGCCCGGGTTGTGGTGTGGCTGTGTGGTAACCCACTTCTCCACCTCCAGACTGCCAGGCACTTGCTTGCCTTCAGTCTTTTATGACCACCGCATGGCTGTGCCAAGGCCGCTTGCACTTCTTTCGAGCATCTATGAGCATTTCTGTATGATGCCACCCAGAGGCGGAACCACCCAGCTCTGGGTGTGTGTGATTTCAGCCCTGGCAGATACAAGGGGCATTTCTTATCTGCCAGCCTTGGGACAGGGCTCAAGATGCCTGGCGCCTCTGGTGCCCAGATCCTGGGTGGGGGCTGGGGGAGGGGCCCAGGGGAGGGAAGGTATTTTCCAGGAAACTGAAAACGGAACCAGAGAAAGGTGGGAGTTAGCTTGTTAGCCTTCTCCAAAGATAAGGGTCTAGAGCCTCTCTTTCCCTGAACATCTCAGGGGACAGCCTTGTCACATGCCTACCCCACTCACAGCTCTCGAAGACTCTCAGACTTGAGCTTTGCCTAGGACCAGGGCCTGAAAGGCCGCAGAAAATTTCCTGTGTGTTCACTTCATTGACAGTCATAGGTACGGATGTGCAAGGCCCCGCTGGCGCCAACCTCCCTTGGGCCAGGCAGAGCCCCATCTTTTACTTTTATAGCTATTTGTTGAGTGTTAGCTAGGCACCAACATTCATTTCAAGTTCCAGTGAGAGTGTAGATATTAGTTCATCTGATCCTTGAAAACATACTTAAACTAAAGTTAAAATAAAAATTTAAAAAAAAAAGAAGAAAACATACTGTGGGGTAGGCCTGGTTATTGTGTCCATTTTACAGATGAAGAAACTGGGGCCCAACAGGCTAAGAACCACATCAAGGGGACACAGCTATTGAGGGGGAGTCCACGTCCTCAGCATTAAGCTGTGGGCAGTGGCTCTCATAGGTGGGTGAGCCCCAGCAGCGCCCCCAGGGTGGGGTCGCTTATTAAAACACACTGTGCTGGGCCCCACCCTGAGTTCCTGACTCTGTATGTATGAGTGGGTCATCAGGGGCATCAGACCAGGGATCCTTCACAAAAAGTCTTATGTGCACCCATTTCTACCCCATAGCCTGTGGCCTGGGCTTCACTAGTGACCCCGACCCCAAATAAGGAGCCACTGAGAACAGACCCACCAGAAGGTGCAAAACGAGAAAGAGAGCAGGTGAGGAGGGGGAGCCACTGCTGCTGCAGGAATGAAGTTGCTCCAACCCCGCAGACCACTGTTCGGCAGCGCTGACTCAGGCTGCACACGAGCATGGCCCACGACCTCGCAAGCCCACCTCTGAGTCTCTGCAAGACTCACAGAGACCCGGCTGCGTGTTCACAGACAGACAGACAAGGGTGCTCAGATCAGACTGGGAACACAGAACTTGTGGACCCAAGGGCAGATAGAGAAACTGTGGTCTGTTCATACACCGGAATACCATACAGCCATGAGAACAAGCGAAGGTGAGCACACGTCCATAGAGGGAGAAACCCGGACTCGCCGTTCAGACACAGAAGAGGATACAACACCGCAGGACTGCATTTACGTGAAACGGGGGAGAGGGGACAGGGGACAGGGGAGGGACTCTGGCAACAGAGTCTGATGACCCTGGGGCCTGGGGGAGGGGCGATAGTGGCTGTGCAGGGCTCCTGGGAGCGGCTGGCTCTCTGTCTCAGCCTGGCAGCCACCACACCAAAGCACGCAAGAGTACAAGATGCTCGTGAGTATGTCTTGTGTCCCCCAGGCCCAGGGGTCCTTGAGCCCCTGAGGTCTCGGCAGCAAGCAGTGTCTGGGCAGGGGTCCTAGCACCTGGGCAGCTGGGCCTCTCATGTACACAGTTATCTTAAACCAGGGGGTTTAGTCCTCTCCCATGGACGCGAGCTAAAATCCACATTCCAGCCCCATTTCTCTACAGCATAGGATGCAGAGGGCGGGGGCTGCATTTTAAGGAAACTGCAGGAGAGGCCACAGTCTGCGTGTGGAACCACACAGCGCCCACCTTGGTCCCAGCCTAGGGCCCTCCTCCGTGCTCACCTGCCCCAGCTCTGTGGTTCTCGTGCAGGGTGAGAAAGATGTTTTCCTCTTCTAGAAAATTTTAAAATAACACTTCTATTAAGATGCATTTCCTTCCTGGAGAAGGAAATGGCAATCCACTCCAGTATTCTTGCCTGGAGAATCCCATGGACGGAGAAGCCTAGTAGGTTACAGTCCACAGGGTCGCAAAGAGTCGGACACGACTGAGCAACTTCACCTATATAGTCTATTAAGATACAACCCACAAACCTTATGCTTCACCCATTACAAGTGGTTTCTAGGGTATTCACAGAGTTGTACAACCATTACCACAGTCAATTTCAGAACGTTCTCATCGCCCTGAAAAGACTGAAAAGACACCCTGTACCCATTCACGACCCCTCCCCACTGCCCCTCCTGTCAGCCCTAGGCAGCCACTAATCTACTTTCTGCCTCTACGGATTTGTATTTAAACATTTCCTATAAATGGAATCATACAGAATGCGGTCTTGTGTGTCTGGCTCTCTTCATGTGGCGTGTTTTCAAGGTTGCTCCATAGTGTCGCATGGGTCAGGACTTCACTTTTATCACCAAATGAGGTTCTGTCATACACTCAGGACCTTTTCAAACATACTAGTGTGGCCACCCCACCCCAGACTGATTCAATTAGAGTTAGAGGGTTGGGGACAGAACAAGTTTCCCTTGTGGCTCAGCTGGTAAAGAATCTGCCCACAATTCGGGAGACCTGGGTTCAGTCCCTGGGTCGGGAAGATCCCCTGGAGAAGGGAAAGGCTACCCATTCCACTATTCTGGCCTGGAGAATTCCATGGAGTGTATAGTCCGTGAGGTCACAAGGAGTCGGACACGACTGAGCGACTTTCACAGGACAGACTGCCTGCTGCCTGGGGTGAGAATCCCTGCTGTCACTCCTTCAAAATTCCAAACCGTAAAAAAGATAAAATCTTGCTGTGTATGACAAGGTGGATCACAAATAAGACCCTTTGAGGGTCTTATACTAAGTGAAATGTCAGACAGTGAAAGACAAATAACTGCATGATTTCATTCATATGTAGAATACAAAAACACAAACAACAGGGACTTTCCTGGTGGTTCGGTGGCTAAGACTTCACACTCCCAAAGCAGGGGGCCTGGGTTCAATCCCTGGTTGGGGAACTAGATCCCACATGCTGTAACTAAGACCCAGCAGAGCCAAATGAATAAATACAAATAAATATTAAAATAAATAACAGTAAAAAACACACAAATGAACAAATGAAACAAGAACAGACAATTACGTACAAAGAACAGACTGATGGCTACCAGAAAGGAAGGGAGGGGCGAGGTGGATAAAGAGTCAATTGTGAGGGAGAGAAACTAAATTCTTCGTGGTAAGCGTGCTATAGTGTATACAGAAGCAGAAATATAATGTTGTAAACATGAAATATGCTATAAACCAATGTTACCTCAGTAAAAAAAAAGTTAAAAAAAAACAAAACACCAAAAGGATTCCAGGATAGGTTGAATGAGCCCTATTATACAGACTAGGAAGTCAGGGCTCAGAGAGGGGAGTGCGTCACCAGCCCAGGGTCCTGAAGACAGAACTGCTGAAGTGGATATGTTGGTCAACGTTAATGATGCACCAACTGTATGCCTGGTATCATAACCAAATGATTCAGTGACCAAGGCATTCCTTCATGTTATTTAATGTTTTTCACTTGCACAGAAAGCCCAGTCTCTGTTTAACCACAACTAGAATGGAATAATTGCCAAAGAATTGATACTTTTGAACTGTGGTGTTGGAGAAGACTCTTGAGAGTCCCTTGGACTGCAAGGAGATCCAACCAGTCCATGAGTGTTCATTGGAAAGACTGATGTTGAAGCTGAAGCTCCAATACTTTGGCCACCTGATGTGAAGAGCTGACTCATTTGAAAAGACCCTGATGCTGGCAAAGATTGAAGGAGGGAGGAGAAAGGGACAACAGAGGATGAGATGGTTGGATGGCATCACTGACTCAATGGACATGAGCTTGGGTAAACTCCGGAATTTGGTGATGAACAGGGAGGCCTGGCGTGCTGCAGTCCATGGGGTCGCCAAGAGTCGGACACGACTGAGCAACTGAACTGAACTGAATTGAGAATGGAATTGGGCTTCCCAGGTGGTGCAGTGGTAAAGAATCTGCCTGCCAGTGCAAGAGATGCAAGTTCAATCCTTGGAGGAGAGCATGGCAATCCACTCTAGTATTCCTGCCTGGAGAATCCCACGGACAGAGGAGCCTGGCCGGCTACAGTCCACAGTGTCGCAGAGTCAGACACAACTGAAGTGAATTAGCACACATGCTTGCCTATGCATGAGGCTTGAGTTTGATCCCCGGGTTGGGAAGATCCCCTGGAGAAGGAAAAGAGCAACCCACTCCAGTATTCTTGCCTGGGACATCCCAAGGACAGAGGAGCCTGGCGGGCTACTGTCCATGGTGTCACCAATTAAACAGCAGCAGAGTGAACGAGCAAAGGAAGAGAGAGCAGAGCAGACACGAGGGCAGGGAATGTGTTCTTTGGTGTTATAAACCAAGTGACGCTTCTCAGTCTTTGGGGAGTGCTCACGCCACAGAGAACCTGATGGACTCAGTGGGGAATGCTTTCATGGTGACCACATTTTGCCTACAATTATGAGGCATTCTCCATCATCTGAAGCCCTCTGGTTCACAGTTACAATGCAACCATACACCGAACACATTCTACTCTGAGCATCTCTGATTGGCCTGTCATCGCTGGGGCTGCAGTCGTGAGCTGGGGCACGTCCTTGCTCTCAAGGGGACTGCAATCTGGGGCAGGGTGGCAGGTGGAGAACAAATAAGGAGGCGGGACCACCCAGGTATGTGGAGGGCAGAGAAGTGAGCAGGTTGGGAAAGGCTCCCCGAGTCTGCGAAGGCAGGGCAGGCCTGGGAAATTTTGCTGAGATCTGATGATAAGAAGGGCATTCCAGGGCAAGGGAACAGCCCAGCAAAAGCCCTCAGGCAGGAACAGGACTGCAATTCCAGGAATTGAGAGGGGGCCATACATCATGGGTGAGGAGGTGGGGGGGGTGGGCAGGGT
>SJYQ01003051.1:11014-30515 GCA_006410935.1 Redunca redunca | reverse complement strand
GAGGGGGGGTGGGGGGGGGGGGGGGGGGGGTGGGGGTGGGGGATGGACTGGGAGGCTGGGATCAGCAGATGCAAACCATTATATGCAGTATGGACAAACAACAAGGTCCTGCTGTCTGGCGCAGGGGCTATGTTCAATATCCGCTAACGAGCCATGATGGGAAAAGAATGCGAAAAAGCGTGTAACTGAATCACTTTCCTGTTCAGCAGAAGTTAACACATTGTAAATAAATCAACTAGACTTCAGTAAAATAAGTTAAAAAAAAAACAAACCCAAAAAACGAAATGCAAGTCCACAGGCTTTACCCCAGACAAACTGAACAAAAGGAAAACAAAACCCAAAACAACCCAAACCCTTGGGTTGCGTGGCAGTTATAGGTGTTTTCACAAGCCTTCCAGGTGACTCTGGTGTGTGCTGAAATCTGAGAACTATTAGAGTACAGATGAATTCCAGAATAAACCTTGAGCATGGTCACAGAGAGAACTTGAATTAGCCTAGGTATGCATCACAAGGAAATGAAGACACGAGCAGGAAGGCGGTGTGCAACAGTGCAAATGCACCCATCTCACCCTCGTGTGTCCACAGGGGTGAGCGGCACACACAAAACCCCGCAAACCAAGCAAGTCACAAGATACAGGCAGTATGATGCTAGCCAAAGGTTTCAGCACCCCAAAATGTTCGCACTGGGAACCCACACATACGAATATAAAGACGGGCCCTAGAAGGATGAGCACTAACATTTAGGAAACGAGGAACAAGGGAGGAGTCGGGGACGGGTTCAGGTCTGCCGAAAACGGTTGATATTTTAAGCCAGAGATTTGAGGATAAGATACTCCACATTCCTGAGAAGCTCTGTTAATATGACTTTAACGAGTACGTGCTCTTTAAAAATGATTCATCGAGAGCCGCACAAAGTTCAACGTGAGGGCCTCTCATTTCAGCTCCACATTTACTGTGAGTATTTGGTGAATATACGTATAAAATCGGGTCTATGAATTCTCTAAAGAATAATTTACGTAATATGCTGGAAAAGACAAAACTATGGAGACAGTGAACAGGTCAGTGGTTGCTGGGAAAGGAAGAAGAGATGAACAGCTGGCGCACAGAGGAGTTTTAGGGCCGTGAAACTATTCTGCATGACACTGTCATACCACTTGTCATTATACATCTGTCAGACCCTAATGTAAGCCACGTGCTGTGCTGTGCTTAGTCCCTCAGTCGTGCCCATCTTTTTGAGACCCCATGGACTCTGCCAGGCTCCTCTGTCCAGGGGATTCGCCAGGCAAGAACACTGGAGTGGGTCGCCATGCCCTCCTCCAAGGGATCTTCCCAACCCAGGGATCGAACCCAAGTCTCCTGCATTGCAGGCAGATTCTTTACTGTCTGAACCACCAGGGAAGCCCAAGAATTCCCACCAGGGAAGCCCCAAGAATACTGGAGCGGGTAGCCTATCCCTTCTCCAGGGGAACTTTCTGACCCTGGCATCAAACCAGGGTCTTCTGCACTGCAGGCGGATTCTTTACCAGCTGAGCTACCCACGAAGCCCAATATAAGTCAAAGACTTTAGCTAATGTGTCAATACTGGCTCATCAATGACAACAAATGTACCACAGCAATGCAAGATGTTTTCGGTTATTTGGTCGCACCTCTCGGCATAGAGGAGCTTAGCTCCTGGACCAGCTCTGGAATCTGTGTCCCCTATAGTAGAAGTGCAGATTCTTAACCACTGGACCACCAGAGAAGTCCTAAGATGTTAATAATAACAGGGGGAAAGTGGGGAGGGGATTGGGGGGAGGGGTTGGAGAGCGGGTATATGAGAACTCCAGTACTTGCTGCACAATTATCTGTAAACCTAAAATCACTTAAAATTTTTTTAAAAAAGCAATTCATTAGGAGAAATGAATTAACCTCCCAAATTAAATGTTTTGACGAATGTTTTAATGTTTATAATAGTCAGGACATGGAAGCAACCTACATGTCCATCAACAGACGAATGGATAAGAAAGCTGTGGTACATATACACAATTGACTATTACTCAGCCATTAAAAAGAATACATTTGAATCAGTTCTAATGAGGTGGATGAAACTGGAGCCTGTTATACAGAGTGAAGTAAGCCAGAAAGAAAAACACCAATACAGTATGCTGCTGCTGCTGCTGCTGCTGCTAAGTCACGTCAGTCGTGTCCGACTCGGTGTGACCCCACAGATGGCAGCCCAACAAGGCTCCTCCGTCCAAGGGATTCTCCAGGCAAGAGTACTGGAGTGGGGTGCCATTGCCTTCTCCGAAAGATTTCCTGCTGCTGCTGCTGCTAAGTCGCTTCAGTCGTGTCCGACTCTGTGTGACCCCATAGACGGCAGCCTACCAGGCTCCCCCATTCCTGGGATTCTCTAGGCAAGATACTAACGCATAATTATGGAATTTAGAAAGATGGTAACAATAACCTTGTATGCGAGACAGCAAAAGAGACGCAGATGTATAGAACAGTCTTTTGGACTCTGGGAGAGGGTGAGGGTGGGATGGTTTGGGAGAATGGTATTGAAACATGTATATTATTATATGTGAAACGAATCGCCAGTCCACGTTCAATGCATGATACAGGATGCTCGGGGCTGGTGCACTGGGATGACCCAGAGGGATGGGATGGGGAGGGAGACGGAGGGGGGTTCAGGATGGGGAACACATGTACACACGTGGCGGATTCATGTCAGTGTATGGCAAAACAAATACAATATGGTAATTAGCCTCCAATTAAAATAAATAAATTTATATTTTAAAAAAAAGAAGGAAAAGCAGCTCTCAGTAACACGTGAAGCCCACCCTGCAGGTGAGTATTCTGGGAGCAGGCAGCCTTCCAAGGTAACAATGCTGCAAGCTCGCAGTCAGTGCCCCCCGCCCCTCGACCTCCCCACCTAGAGTGCTGAGATTGGCTCCGATGCTGGCCAGCGGGGCTGCGATGAACTGTCATCTAGTCTGTGTCCCTCTGTGAGAGCTCACGGCTCATCACCGTGAGCTGAACTTTCCAAACACAGGAGCCACAAGCCCCAGGTGGCAGGTGGGCACCTAACACATGGCTTGTCTGAACCAAGGTGTTTCGTGAGAGGGCAATCTACCCAGACTTGGTACAGAGAGAGGAAGGAAAAGGCATCGTTTCTGTACTGACAGCTGCCGTCGCGCCTCACTCCGCTGGTGCCCCTCCTCCACGTGGCTTCCAGGACACTCCCCCGGCTCCCTTGGGCCCCAGCTGCTCCTCAGTTCAGTTCAGTTCAGTTCAGTTGCTCAGTTGTGTCCGACTCCGCGACCCCATGAATCACAGCACGCCAGACCTCCCTGTCCATCACCAACTCCCAGAGTTCACTCAAACTCACGTCCATCGAGTCAGTGGTGCCATCCAGCCATCTCATCCTCTGTCGTCCCCTTCTCTTCCTGCCCCCAATCCCTCCCAGCATCAGAGTCTTTTCCAATGAGTCAACTCTTCGCATGAGGTGGCCAAAGTACTGGAGTTTCAGCTTTAGCATCATTTCTTCCAAAGAACACCTAGGACTGATCTCCTTTAGAATGGACTGGTTAGATCTCCTTGCAGCCCAAGGGACTCTCAAGAGTCTTCTCCAACACCAGAGTTCAAAAGCATAAATTCTTCGGCACTCAGCCTTCTTCACAGTCCAAGTCTCACATCCATACATGACCACAGGAAAAACCATAGCCTTGACTAGACGGACCTTTGTTCAGGCCCCCGAAACTGCAAAGCCCCAGACCCAGTGCTGGGGACTGTCTTCGTCTCCATCTCCGCTCACCCCCATGATGCTCACAGTGGGCACCCTGAGATGTCCGAATCCCCAAACCCATGAACATGTTACCTTACGCAGCAAAAGGATTTTGCAAATATGCTGAGATTAAGGATCTTGAGATGAGGCAATTATCCTGGAGTGTCCAGGTGGGCCCAGTGCAATCACAAGCGACAGGAAAAGGCAAGGGGCAGGAGGGCCAGGGTTGGGGGCGGTTGAGGAAGGAGGGCAGGGGCGCTGGGAGCCTGTGAGCGCGGTGGCCAGAAGCTGCGAGAGGCGAGGGGACGGGCTCTCCCTGGGGCCTCCAGAGAGAACCACAGCCCTGGGGATACCTTGATTCTACCCCAGAAGACCAGTTCTGGAATGCTGACTTGCAGAACTGTGGAGACAATAAATTTGTGCTGTTTTGCGCTGTAGTTTGTGATACGATGTCACAGCAGCAATAGGAAACTGAGACAGTGAAATGACCCAGTCTTGTAAGTTAAATGCACAAGATGCCCAAATGTATCACCTTCAGTCCAGACATCAGGCTCAGATATTGAATTGCCTGCTCAATACCTCCTTGGAGTTGTCTGAATTCTGGACCTTTCCCTCAGGCCTTCTCATCACCTGTTCCATCTCAGTTGACGGCAACTTGGTCTCTTCTGGGTGCTCGTGCCAAAAGCCTCAGCACCATCCTTGACTCTTCTTTTACTTTGTGGTGTGCACGGGCTTTTTCTGGCTGTGGCAAGCAGGGGCCACTCTCTAGTTGTGCACAGGCTTCTCACTGCGGTGGATTTTCTTGTTATAGATCACATGCTCTAGAAAGCATGGGCTCAGGAGTTGCAGCACATGGGCTTAGCTGCCCTGTGGCACGTGGAATCTTCCCGGACCAGGGGTTGCATCTGGGTCCCTGGGATTGGCTGTCGGATTCTTAACCACTGGACCACCAGGGAAGTCCCTCTTCTTTCTCTCTGGCTCCCCTCATTCAGGCTGCTAGTAAGTCCTGTTGGCTCCTCTTCAAAACTGAGCCAGAATCTAACCCCTCCTCACCAAGCCCACTGCTACCACCCTGGTCTGAGTCACCGTCACCGCTTCTCTGTGTGATGGATACAGCCTCCTCACTGGGCCCTCTGCTTCCACCCTGTCCCCACCCCTGTCCTTCCCAACACAGCAGCAGCACAACGGGTCCCCCGAGTCAGAGAATGTCATACCTGTGGTCTCCATCTCATTCAGAGTAAAAGCCAAATCCTTAGCATGGCCAAGAAATCCATCTATAACGTGGTACCCCTCCCCCACCTCTATGATTTTGCCTCCCCTAACCCCTGACCTCTGCTGCAGCCACCCCAACCTCCTGACTGTTCCTTGAACACAGCGGGTACAGCCTCATCCCAGGGCCTTTGCACAGGCTGATCCTTCTGCCTGAGACATGCTTCCCTGATATCACATCATTGACTCCCTCCTTGCCTTCAGGATTTGCTCAAATGTCACCCCATCAACAAGGCCTGCCCTGATCTCCCTAAACCGCTGCTCATCCCAGCCAGCCCCAGCTGGTCCAGCCATCCTCCCCTGCTCTACACCATACTCAACAACTTACTTACTTATCATACTTCTTGCTCCATCGCCTATATTAGAATATCAACTCCATGAGGGCAGGGATCTTTGTTTTGTTTACACTGTGGGTAGAACAGTGCTCACCATAAAGGGCATTCAATCAGTATCAACTGAATAAATTTATAAAAGGAGAGGTGTCAGGATAAAGGTTAAAAATTCTAAAACCACTCTACATGCATGCTGGAGTTCAATGTGAGAAAATGGATGGTAGATTTCTAGAAGCCAGGTTTCCCACTGTTGGGTGAGAAGTTATAACTAAGCAAGGGGAGGAGCCTAGAATGATCCATGAGGTGTTGGATCAGCGTTAGAGACGTCAGGGTGAACTTCCCTTTAACAGGGATACAGAAGGCTACACACAGAAATATGTACAGATTTGTATTCACACACAAGAGCTTCCCTGGTGGTGCAGTGGCAAGGAATCCGCCTGCCAGTGCAGGAGACACAGGAGTGCAGGTTCAGTCCTGGGTTGGGAAGATCCGCTGGAGAAGGGAATGGCAACCCACTCCAGTATTCTTGCCTGGGAAATCCCATGGGAAGAGGAGCCTGGTGGGCTACAGTCCAGGGGGTCGCAAAGAGTCGGACACGACTCCGTGACCGAGCACACACACACACACACACACACACACACATATACACAAGTTATTACACACAAGTATGTTTCCCAGAGGGCCAGAAGAAACAACACCCCATAGCAGCAAGCACATCCAGCATCCAGTCTTTGATCTCTAAACCCATCCTCCAATAAAAGGAACTGGGGTTCCTTGGAGAAATGGTTGATTTCTAGGTAAAGACCCTGATGCTGGGAAAGATTGGAGGCAGGAGGAGAAGGGGACAACAGAAGATGAGATGGTTGGATGGCATCACTGACTCCGATGGTCATGAGTTTGAGCAAGCTCCGGGAGTTGGTGATGGACAGGGAAGGCTGCCATGCTGCAATCTATGGGGTCACAAAGAGTTGGACACCACTGAGCGACTGAACTGAACTGAGGTCTAAAACAGGAAATATACAAGATGGGCCTGGGGTGTCTAATAGAGCCAGAAAGTAAGGAGGTGCTCAGAAACTCACAATGGTAGGGCACATCAAAGGGACACAGGGGCCAGCTGAAGAGCTAGTGGCCAAAATGGGAACAACTTGAGCAATACGATAAAGCACAGTATGAATTACAACCCACAGTATGTAATGCCCCTAAGTCTGTACTGATGTAAAGTAGTATTGAAATAAAGACGTGAGGGAGCATGGACAAATATCCAGGGCAGAAGCATTTCAAAGGCTTTATGCACATACTCTGCCCTCAAGGAGGTGGGGCATAACTTCCCAGCCCTTGCACAGAGTGACGTCCCTCCACATAACATTGTATATACACTAGTAAAGAAACCTGACACAAGTGCCTCAGCAGTGATCAAGGGACACTTCAACCACGGTAGGTCAGCTCGGGAGCTCGTGCTCTGGTTCGGAGGTGAGAAGAACGACACTTTCCCTCTGTGATCTTCCACCTCCAGACACATAATCTCCAGTCTAGTCACGAGAAGAACATCAGACAAATCCTAACTGAGGGGCCTTCTGCAAAATACCTGACCAGTGCTCCGCAGAACCGTCACAGTCATCAAAGACAAGTGAAGTCTGAGAAACCGGCACAGCCCAGAGGAGCCCACGGAGACAGGATGATTAAATGGGATCCTGGAACAGAAAAAGGATGTGAAGGAAAAACTAAGGGAATATGAATAAGGCCTAGACTTTAGTTAATAATAATGCATCAAAATTGGTTTATTAATTGTGACAGACGCACTGTCCCAAACGCAACGTTAATAACAAGGAAAACTGGATGTGAAACCCTGAACTGGATCCTGGAACAAAAATGGGCATTTGTGGAAAACTTGATGAAATCCAAATAGAGTCTGGAGTTGGTTAATAGTAACGTTACAACACTGGTGTTTATATGATGACATAAGATGTTAACAATGGGGGAAACTGGGTGAGAAGTAGATGGGAACTCTTTGCAACTAACTTTTCAACTTTTTCCAAAAGAAAAGTGTACTAAAAAAAGAAAAATAACCTGACAATTAAATAGGTTCCTGGTACATGGCAGTTGCTCAGGGAACAAGGTAATGGGTATTGTGATTTTCCTTTATTTTTTTCCCCATGATGGAAATAACTAAGTATCCAGCAATGTCAGTGGCCCCTAGACTGGTAAAAGATTCCAAACAATACAAAAATGGGTAAAACAGAAAGTGAAACCTTCCATGATTTCACTCCCCACTGCTAAGTCAATATATTATATTCTGGACTTTTCCCTATGCATATGTGAACATTAAAAAATTTTTGCAGACAAAGGGCGATGCCCTGCATTTTGATACGCTGTGGACTCCCTTTCATATCAAGGCACATAGCTCTAGTTACAGTTCTTTATTTTTATTTTATATTTTATTTTATTTTATTTTGGAGTACAGTTGAATAACGGTGTTGTGTTAGTTTCGGGTGCACAGGAAAGTGATTAAGTCATACAGATACATGTATCTGGGCTTCCCAGGTGGTTCAGTGGTGAAGAATCTGTGTGCCTGTGCAGGAGACACAGGAGACGTGGGGTCAATCCCTGGGTCTGGAAGATCCCCAGGAGTAGGAAATGGCACCCCACTCCAAGCAAGAGCTTGGAAAATTCCACAGACAGAGGAGCCTTGTGGGCTACAGTCCATGGGGTCGCAAGGTATCAGACACGACTGAACAGTTAAGCACGCAAGCATACATGTATCTACCCTTTTCCAAATTCTTTTCCCATTTAGGTTATTACCGAGTCCTGAGCCAAGTTCCCTGTGTTATACAGTAGGTCCTTATTGGCTATCTGTTTTAAATGGAGGAGTGTGCATATGTCAGTCCCAAGCTCCCAATCCATCCCTCACCCTTATCTCCCCTAGTAACCATAAATTCATTCTCTAGGTCTGTGAGTCTGCTTCTGTTTTGTAAGTAAGCTCATTTGTATCTTTAATATTCCACATATAAGCAATATCACATGATATTTGCCTTTCTCTGTCTGACATCATTTAGTATGATAATCTCCAGGTCCATTGCAGGTTGCTGCAAATGGCAATATTTTATATACACAAGGGACTATTACTCAGCCATTAAAAAGAATGAAATGCTCTTCTGAATGGCTGCGATATGGATGTGACAATGGACTGTTTCCTTAAGATGAACAGTCAGGGACCGTCAGTTTTCTTCCCACAGAGTGCTTGAGTGAGCACCTTCCCACACACACCTTCATGGCCGCATATGGGAATTCCAGCGCGCAGGACAGACCCCTGGCTGCAAAGTGGTGAGTGCGGTGGTGCCTTTACAACACTGTTGACCTTTTCTTGTTACGTCGAGAATTAACGGACTGGCTCCACACTTCTCAAAGGCAGAAGGCCGCATGAAGCCCCTACCTCTCTCTCCATCTCTTTGATGACATCTCCCCTTGATCAAGGCGGCTGTGGGTGGCCATTGTGACATCACTGATGTGGGGGCGGGGAGGGGGGAGGACAGGACCGTGTGACTGACCAACCAGGGCCTCAGGGGAAAGACCTGGGTATCCTTCTGAGATTCGGTGTGTGTTTGAGATGGCAGGAGTCTTGGAGGTTTCTCAGCCTGGGGCCAGCCCAGCAGAACTGGGGCAGTGGGCAGGGAGAGGGTGCTGACATTTCAAAAGTCATACTATCCATCCATGATCTTATATTTAGAAAATGACAATAAAAGAGCCTGATCATACAAAGCATCCCTTTATTGTTCAGTTCTTCCGCAAATATTTGGATGTCTTTTATGTACTGATTACTCTCAGTGCTGGGATGACCTCAGTGAACAAAATTAAGTTCCTGCATCCACAGAACTTGTATTCTCCTTGGAAACAAATAATAAAGCAATCACTATGAGTTAGTGGCAAGTGTTGCATTATTTAGGGTAAATAGCCAGCTGCGAGAACTCACAAATCCCAGCATTTTTGGTGGCCCCTGCAAGTCCTCTGGCTCTGGAGCTGGCCAAATGCCGTCCTGGAGCTCCGAAGGCCACCTCCTACCGGGATCTCTCCCCTACCTCTCTGATGATTTGATTCACGCTCATCCCCTCCACTAAACTGTAAGGCTGAGACCTGCAGCCTCCTCTGTAGCCACAGGGACTTCCTTTTAGTTCCATGCTTTTTCCTGTCGCCCTGCAGAGACCTGAACCCAATGGGCCACTCCTGTGCGGTGGCCTCAGCCAAGCCTCAGTCCGCCTGCCTGGTCCATGGAGCAGCAGTCTCAGACCTCCCTGGGGTACGAGTTCCCCACCAGCTGCTCTGGGTCCCTCCCGGCTGTGGCTGGAATCGACAGCCCCTTTCACAGCATGACGTTGCTGGGAAGTGGCAGCCGTGGACTTGGCCTCCAGGCCTTCCTTGTGGCCCATGGGTCGTGTGACAGACTCACCGATGAGGTGGGAACAGAAGGCAGTTAGGTGGCAGAGGAGCCTTCCCTGCCCGCCCCTCCTCTGAATGTGGATGCCCGGGATGTGCTTTGGAGCCCTGTGTCCGAGGAAGCCTGCCTCCCTGAGTAGCCACATGGTGCAGGACAATGTGCCCCCTCCCAGCTGGGACACCCACACAGGACAGACATCAGGAGAGTGGCTCCTTTGTCTCACTGAGATCTCAGCTCCGATGTCGCCTCCTCAAGAAGTCCTGCCCCCGGGACCCTAAAGTAATACCAGCCTACTCTATGCACACCTGTAATAAACTTCAAAGTCTTCTGTTCATTTGTTTGTTCGCTTGAATAATATTGTCTGTCCCAACTAGGAGGTGAGCTTCTTGGGGGCAAGAACCTCTCTTGCCCGTGTGGTATTCCCACTGCCTACAAGAATGCCGGCACACAGTAGGTGGTCAATAAAAACCCCGGTGATGGAGGGACCTGTTCTGTATGACTCGGATGCCTTTTCTGGCTGTTTTACAGCAGACATTAACATGACACTGGAAAGCAATTATCCTCTAATTAAAAATAAATATCCTATGATCAACCATTAAGGAAAATAATATTTAAAGAAAAGAATGTATATATGTACAACTGGAGAAGGAAATGGCACCCCACTCCAGTACTCTTGCCTGGAGAATCCCATGGACGGAGGAGCCTGGTAGGCTACAGTCCACGGGGTTGCAAAGAGTCGGACACGACTGAGTGACTTCACCTCACCTCACCTCACCTCATGTACAACTGAATCACTTTGCTGTACAACAGGAGTTAACATTGTAAAGCATCTATACTTCAATAAAAAAAAATAAATTAAGAAAAATAAAAAATTGAAAAAAGAATTCCTCATCTGCAAAACCGGGTAAAAACCCCTCTCTGTCATCTCCTTCAAGACTTATCTTCGAAAGTACTCAGTGTTACAGGACAGGGTGTGATGATCTTAAGTCCATCTAGTCATGAACCAGTTAGTGAGAATTTAGTGCTTACTGCCTACCTGCCAGGTGCAGCTCTCTTATAACTTATTGGATTACAGCTTCAGCTCATGCTTTTCCCACCTTGTTGTGGGTTGGGAGGTGGGGTCCTAGAAGTTTCTGGCTGTACCCTGTCTGGGGTACTAACTATCCACTGGCCCCTTTCTCCTTCCTAAGTTCAGTTCAGTTCAGTTCAGTCACTCAGTCGTGTCCGGCTCTTTGCGACCCCATGAATCGCAGGACGCCAGGCCTCCCTGTCCATCACCAACTCCTGGAGTTCACTCAAACTCACGTCCATTGAGTCAGTGATGCCATCCAGCCATCTCATTCTCTGTCGTCCCCTTCTCCTCTTGCCCCCTATCCCTCCCAGAAACCCAGCTTTATCCTGAGGGGCAGAGTGCTCTTGCCATCAGGCAAATGATTAGAAGAAGTTGCGGGTGGAGGTGTCTGGGAAAGTTCTTTATAGCGTGCGTTATGACTCCTTTGGCCCACCCCTCTTTTTCTTCATTCCTTCTTGGACGGTAGGTACAGCTGAATTTTCAGCAGGGCTGAGGTTGGCCCTTAATGTGCCTTTGTGAGCCATCTAATTAGAAAAAACACAGCTCCCATGGGCAGAAGCTTGCCTCTGGGTGCTGGGCCTGGCCTGCACCATTCAATCCCTTTGGCTGAGAGCGTTGAGCAGCACTCAAATTGCACAACCATCCTTGGTGCCCATGATTTTGGACTATGAGGCAACCTTGAGGATGGAAAGCACTTCCTTGGGGCAGAGGTGAAAGATAAAAGTCTGGGCCCTTGATAAGGGTGGAGCCCTTATACCAGCCCTGGAAGTCCTCCTTTTCCTTTTGTGTTTCAGAAGAATTATCTTCATAATTTACTTTGAAATAACTTCAAAGTTAGAGAAAAGTCACAAGAACCATACAAAGAACTTTCTTTCACCCAGACTGGTTGACTGTCAATATTCTATTCCATTTACTCCCCTCTTTTGCCCTCCCTCCCTCGCTGCCTCCCTCCCTGCCTCCCTGCCTCCCTCCCTCCCTCCCTCTTCTTTTATGTAGACATGCAGCCCTTGTTACTGTTCTTTTTCTGAATCACTCAAGAGTAGCTGGCAAACATAATACCCATTATCCCCAAATACTTGTCGTGTAGATCCCCAAAGAGGAGACTCTAACCACCATCCAAATCACCTCTGATTTCTTCCTTTTTATTAATTTTTATGGGAGTATTATTGACTTACAATGTTGTGTTAGTTTCAGGCGTACAGCAAGGTGAATCCATTTTATATATATATATATATATATCTCCACTCTTTTTAAGATTCTTTCCCATTTAGGCCACCACAGAGCACTGAGTAGAGTCTCCTTTGCTACACAGTAGATTCTCATTAGGTATCTGTTTTGTACACAGCACTGTATCCATGTTAACTCTGACTTCTTAAATGAAACGAAACTATGCTAAAGTCTTCCCTTGTAGCTCAGTTGGTCAAGAATCTGCCTACAATGCAGGAGACTCAGGTTCGATTCCCAGGTCAGGAAGATCCCCTAGAGAAGGAAATAGCAACCCATTCCAGTATTCTTGCCTGGAGAATCCCATGGACAGAGGAGCCTGGCAGGCTACAGTCCATGGGGTCGCAAGAGTTGGACACTACTTGGCGACTAAACCACCACCACATGCCAAAGACGCTTATTTTGGTTTCCTGCTATTAGTAACTAAATCAAATTCTAATTGCTACCTTCCTTATCTGTCGTGCCCACCCTTCCCCCGCGTTCTCTGCTCCGTCCCCCTTGGCCTCCCTTTGATTTCTTACACCTTCCAAGCAACTTTCAGCCTCAGAAACTTTTTTTTTTTAACCAGTTGAGGTAAAATTCACATCATGTAAAATCCAGCATACTGAAAAAGTGAAAATTCAGTGGCAATGAGAACATTCACCATGTTGGGTAACTGTCATCACTTTCTAGGTCCAAGATATATTTATTCACACCAAAAGGAGCCCCCGCACTGCTTATGGAGCAGCCGCTCCCGTTCCACCCGCTTCTGGGCAACCACCAACCCATTCCTGCATCGGCGGCTTTGCCTCAGTGGCCGTTTCACTAATGGAATCACACATGTGCTGCCTCAGGACTTGGCAGCAGCTGATCCCTCTTCCCAGATGCTCTTCCCTCCTCCCACTCCAATCATCTTCCTTAGGAGGGCTTCCTGGGGCCTCTCCTGAGGTCAAGTCCCCCCAGCATAACTTTCTCATAAAAGCTCAGTTTCTCTCTGGAGCATTTTTTTCACAATTGCTGTGCATGGTAACTTCACTGGGTTTCCCTGGTGGCTCAGATGGTAAAGAATCTGCCTGTGATGCAGGAGACCCGGGTTTGACCTCTGGGCTGGGAAGATCCCCTGGAGGAGGGCACGGGCAACCCACTCCAATATTCTCAGCTGAAGCACTCCATGGACAGAGCCGCCTGGTGGGCTACATACAGTCTGTGGGGTTGCAGTTCATGTTCTCTACATTAAGAGTGTGGAGTTTATTAGGCAGGAACATGTCTGACTTGTTTACCACTATTTGTCAGGGCCTCGCCAGAACCTGGCATACACTGTAAACTGACTGAGTGGATGAGTGAGTGAGTGTCCTTACAAAGGAAAAGTCCCCTCGTTCCCCTTTACAGAATTCCTCCTTTACAGAGGAGGAGGCATGAAGAGCTGGACTTCACAACTGGGTTCGGGCTGCTCCTGAGGTCTTGGACCAGCTTGGCCGGAACCGTCATGACTCCTCCACCTCCCCCGCTCCCCACTGCATGATGTGATGTGGTCTAATTCATATGCATTAATGACCTGGGGGGTCATTAATTAATGTGCAGGGGCCCCTGCCCCCCCACATCACAGCACCCCCCCCATATCACAGCCCCACNATATCACAGCCCCACCCCCGCACATCACAGCCCCACCCTCCCTCACCAAGCGCCTCCCACATGCCCATATATGGGCATGATGCGGGCAGCTCTGACCTTGGTCTGTGAGGTCTGGGTCTCTGTGACCTCACAATGACCAGGGCCCTGCCCCGGTCTATATAAGAGGCCGGGGAGTCAGCCCCTGTCACAGCCCACAAATTCCACCTGCTCACAGGTTGGCTGGCTCAACCAAGGCGGTATCCCCTGCTCTGAGCGTCCAGGCCGAATTTACCCAGCACCATGGCCAGATACCGATGCTGCCTAAGCCAGAGCCGGAGCAGATGCCGCCGCCGCCGCCGAAGAAGATGTCGCAGACGAAGGAGGCGCTTTGGTCGGAGGCGCAGGAGGAGAGGTGAAGAGGGTCCACCCTTGGGGGCAGGAGCCCGGGGACTGGGGCAGGGCTGGGGGTTTGGGCTGTGCTGAAGCATCCTCTTGCCCTCTGGTTCTCCTCAGTGTGCTGCCGCCGCTACACTGTCGTAAGGTGTGCAAGACAGTAACCACACAGTAGCAAGACCACCGCACTCCTGCCTGAAAGATTACCAGCCTTCAAGACCCTCTTGCCACATCTTGAACATGCCACCGTTCCAATGACATGAACAGGAGCCTGCTAACAAACAATGCCACCTGTCAATAAATGTTGAAAGACATTATTCCACTCTTTGACTCTTTGCTTTGAGGGACTCGAGGTTGGGGGGCGGGTAGAGAGGGGGTTGGGGATGCCGGGAAGAGGGGACACAAAGGATGGTTCATGCTGGATCTTGTTCCAAACTCAACTACCCCCGAGTCACAACCCAAACCTGCCTCCCAGCCCCCGGTCCTTTGGAGACCCCTTTCCAGTGGGGACAGGAGCTGTGCTGGTTTAGGAACACATCCCTCCCCAGTTCTGTGCTCAGTGGCTTTCTACTGACAGCTTGAAATGGGCCACAGAAATTGGCAAATGCTTCCACTAGCTTGCTTGCTGTCCACCTCCCTGAGAGCCAAGAACCATTTCCCAGCTCAAGCTCGATTCACCAGCCATGGATACATCCCACCAATCCCTAAGGTGCCCGATGTTGAGGTTCCCATTGTTTAAAAAGTTGATGTCTCTGGGTACAGTGAGTAACTTGTCCAGTGGTTAAGCTAAGCTATCATTTACTCAGGTACAATATCCTCATCCCGGGTGGACGAAACAAAAGTAACTTGCTCCACTCTACCGTATGATTCTCTGAGATGTGAAGGTGATTCACGAAACACTGCTGTCTCCCGGGCGCAGAACTGCCAGATCATTAACACGAGAGCTCGGGTCACGAGCTCATGGCACAGCAACTTGGCTCAGGGCGTTTTATCAGCGACCAGAACTCTGACCCAGCTGCCTAATGACAGGGCCACAGAAACATCATGGCCCACCTTCCATCTGTGAGCACCATGGAGCATAGGTACTGGGCATTCGCCACTCCCAAGCCTCACACCCAACCTGCAAGGCAGTGTTGATGGCCCTGTCTTGGCAGGTGAGGCCACTGAGCCGGGAGATGAACCTGCTTCCATGACCCAACCACTCGATGCTGGGGGGAGGGCTGAACGTGGACCCCCCTGGGTAGGCTTTTACAGGTAGATCAAGGGCCAGTGGTGAAGATGCTGACTTAGCAGGATCTCAGGGTAAGGCCTGGGCATGCATATTTTGAGCAAGTGCCCTGGGGGAGTACTAAGAAGGATAGGAGTCCTCAAAAGTTTCCTATCACCGTTGTAAATAAATCACCACAAATTTCATAGCTTACAACACAAATTTATTGTCTTACATACATGGGCCTTATGGGGCTAAAACTCAAGGTCCGAGCAGGTTCTGAAGGTTTTCAGAAGCACAAGAACCTTGTCTTTCCCAGCTCCTTGCCAGCAACTGCATTCCTTGACTCAGGACCCCCGCCTCCATCTTCAAAGCCAGTGGCTTAGCACCGTCAGATCTCTTCCTGTGACCCTCCCGCCTCCCTCTTCCACCTTATAAGGATCCGTGCGGTTTTGCAGAATCCACACTGAGCCCACCCAGTGGGCTTTTTTCTTAAGAAAGTCCCTTCTGCATGTCTGCTCACACTGAGCGGCGAGGGTGTGAGGGCATTCGTCTGCCTGCCGCACCCTCCCCGCAGCTGCTATGGTTCTGATTCTGGATTTTCATGGCTCATCCAAGCACTGGGAGAGGCTCAGCAGGAGGCCAGGGGTGGAGGGAAGATGGGCACATTTGTGGGGGAGGGAAGCGTGTGCCTCAGACTGGGGAGCAGGTGGAGGGCTGAGGGCATATGGACTCTGAAGCCTGGCCTTGGCTCCTTATCTGCAGGCACCATAAGCAAGTAAGTCACTTAACCTCTTCCTGCCTCATTTAAGGAGATGAATGTATGGAATTTGTGGAATTCCTGGCACAGAGTGAGCATAAGATAACCCCATGGACAGATAAGCCCCCGTCCCAGCCCCCCGAGAGGCCACAGCACTGGCTGCAAAGGCAGCAAGGAAGCTTCAGGAACAGCCACACGTGGACCCCCAGGAGCTGGGGGAGGGGCAGGGTGCGGGCTTGGACCCAGACAAGGAGGCTGGCCCTCGTCTTCAGAGGTGTCGTCCCCTGGTTTCGAGGCACGGGGACACGTTTTACAGGGTGAGGAGCTGGCTGCCCGCGCCCTGTGCTGCCTTCACAGAAGGCGCCCAGGTGGGGACAATGGTGGGGTGGGGCCGCCAAGTCACAGTGGGGGGCCCCCTTTATATACAAGTCCCCGCCAAGGGCTGTGGACAGACCTGACCAACACTATTAACAGCAAGAGCAGGGGGCAGGCCTCAGCCTCCTCCCCCCGTACCCCCAAGGCCAGCTGCCGCCTCAGCCCGAGTCGCCCACCCGTGACCCCTCCAGCACGATGGTCCGATGCTGTGTGAAGAGTCCGACTGAAAGTCCACCCGAGCAGCAGGGCTCCGGGCAGCAGGGTGAGACGGAGCGCCCGGATCAGGCGCGGGAGCTGAGGCCAGAGGACATCCCGGTCCATGGGAGGACTCAGAGAGGCCGCTACCACTACAGACACAGGAGCCACACGCGGCAGCGGCCCTGCCGGAGGCGCCGGAGAAGGGCCTGCAGGCACAGGAGGCGCCGCAGAGGTGTGGTGGGCCCCCCTGCGCTCCCATCCCGGGCACCCCCCAGGCCTCCAGGCCAGGGCTCAGGTGGGCAGCGGGCAGCTCCTGCAGCTCTGGGGCCCCACCCTGTCTGAAAGCCCCCTCATCCTGCGCCCCCACACCACCCTGCCAGCCCCACCCATCCCAGATTCCCTAGACGGCCCGGTAACTGGAACTTTTTCCAAAAGGCTGCCGAAGGATGAAGAGGAGGAGGAGGAGATGCGGAAGGCAGCTCTAAGCTTCCCTGGGCCCACCAGAAAGAGTCACCTGCCAGGAAGCCCCTTGCCAGACCATAGCACATCCCCCTTGGAGGCCACAAGATCTTGAGTAAAATGAGCAAAAGTCATCTGCCAAATAAAGCTTGAGATAAGAAACTTGCTGGCCTGTCAGGGTCTCTTTTGCACGAAAACACAAACACATGACTTCTATTCCCCACGGGATCAGGGGAAGGGGGGAGTGGCCGGGGCTGGGGGCTCATCCCCCAGTGCTGTGTGCCGGTGTGTTCCCCTGTGAGCCAGGGGGCGTCCGGTCACTTGGAGACATCGGGACACCCAAAGCCATGCAACTCCACCTAGACCTTCCCATTTCAGGTCAACTCCTCAGCCACCTGAAGAGCCTGAAAGGGCGCTGGGCGGAAAGGGCAAGTGGGAACTGAGACAAGACGGGAAGCAGGTCTGGCTGCTCCAGCAAGAACAAGGGTGGCGCTGGGAGGGGGGATGGAAGGCCAAAGGCAGAACTGGGTGAAGCGGCGTGGGCCACTAGAGTTCGGAGATGGGACCCTCATCCAGGACAGAGTCCGCTCCTTCCTCCTCTGAGCTTCTGATGGCTGCTTATGACCTGTGGAGCCCCTCTGCTGTGGCCACACCTCCAGTCTCCGCTCCCTGTGCGAAATCTCAGCCTCCCTCTAACAGGGACACTGATGGTTGCATTCGGGGCCGACCCAGATAACCCAGGGTAATCTCAGAATCCTGGGAGGGCCCTTCTTCAGCTGACCACAGCTACTAAGGGTTTGGGACAAGATCTCAATTATGGATCCTGTCGGAGAATGAATTCCCAGTGCTCAGAAATGACCAAGGAGACTTAATCCCCTTCCTGGCTGAACCTGGGCTGGACAGACATGTGTAGCTGGAGAGACTGGTGACTCCAAGGGCTTATGAGCCGCTGCCTTTAAAGGGTGACTTTGGAGAACAGGAAAGAGTAGCGTTTTCTTTAGTTTCTTTTGTTTCAGTCTTAAAAAACATGCGATTTAGGTATGTCTGTGAAGGCACCACCCAGGTCAAGAAACCAGACACTTCCAGGCCCCTGGGAAGGCTCCCTCCAGGCTGCCTTTCATCCCATACTGTCAGCAGATCTTTCGGGCTGGGCACTTCTGGGGTGTGGGGAGGAGTCTGTGTGCTCTCCTGCTTGTGGAAATTCTATCCCCAACTCTCACCCCAGCTCAAATGGGGGGACCCCTGCCAGGGCAAACCAGGCCAGAGGGAGGCGGCAACACAGCAGGGTGAGGCTGCCTGGCTGGGCTTGCCGTCTCACCTTGGCCTCGCTCTGTGGCCGGCTGGGCCTCAGTGGGGCAGCTGGCGGCCCGGGTTGAGTGGGGTGTCGGCTCAGACTCAGGTCACCAAGGGCTGGAGGCTCCGGGGCGGGGGGCCCTTTGTGATGTCAGCGCCCTGCCTACCACCCTCAGTGGCCCGTCCGTACCCCGCCAGTGGCCTTTCCTCCCAACCCAGAGAGGCAGCTGAGGAGGGTGATGGGTTCCCGCTGTGCCAAGCTTGGCACGGGCCACGGCCGGGGCCATGAATCCTCCATTAAGAAGCTCGTGGCCTGCGTGAGCCAGGATAACTTCTCCTTGTCGTCGGAGGGGGAGGAGGAGGAGGAGGGCGAAGAGGAGGAGGAGGAGGGCGAAGAGGAAGAGCTCCCAGTGCAGGGCAAGCTGCTGCTGATGGAGGCCGGGCAGCAGGAGGAAGAGGCCGAAGATGCTGACGCGGAGGTCAAGCAGAGCCCCGAGCCCAAGCAGACGCGCTCCTGACCCGTGACGTGGCTGGGGAGGAGGAGCTGCCGCCATTCCCGAGAGGAGAAGAACTTTCAGAAAAGAGTCAATAAAGAGTCTCCAAGGAATCCTCCTCCTCCTGTGTGTCCTTGCCCCGCCACCACCCCCGACCCTGTGTCTGGTACCACGTGTGTGTGTGAGGGGGGGTGGGGTCGGGGGGTGTATGTGTAGGGAGGTTGAAGAGCGGTGACCCCTGTCCCTGAACCCCAGCCAGAAGTCCTCGAAAGGTCCACTCCCCGCAACCTCTCAGCTGCTGCCCCCTGCTGTGGGGGGTGGGGCACGGGGTGTCCTGGGTGCCTCTCACCTCCAGGGAGGACGCCTCTCCGAGTCTGAGCACCCGGTGGGACAGCGTCATCTCCCTCAGCACACCCCCGCTGCTTTTCTAACAGTGGACAGTATTTTCGGGGGGAAGGGGAGTGGTGGCTGTGTCAGGAGGCACGTGGCATCTTAGTTCCCTGACCAGGGGTCGAACCCCTCCTCCCTGCCCGCCGCAGTGGAAGCACAGTCTTAACTGCGGGGCTGGGGAAGGCCCTGGAGAGTCCCAGAGCACGGGCGTGGGAGCTCAGCGGACCTCCGGCTGGTTTCCAGGCGCCTGCTG
>SJYQ01003049.1:134973-145711 GCA_006410935.1 Redunca redunca | reverse complement strand
AAAAGACCCTGATATGAGTATTGAATAAGTTATTAAATTATAAAATACTTGGAATAGTGCCTGGCATATTAATATAAAATCTTAATTATTTTAAATCATAATATAAAATGCAGTACCTAAATTTTTCAGAAGATTATCTAGAGACTCAAATAAATGATAATTCCTTGTAATGTCTTTACACCAACATAACTGAGGCTGTTTGGAGAATCATAACTTTCCTCAGAGTAGAACAGTCTCTAATGCTTTTACGCTGTCACTTGAACAGAGCTGTCGTGTGCAAGAAGCACTGTACAGAGAGTGAATAGCAAAGACCAAGAAGTAGAGATGATAAAAAGCCTTAGTGCAGGCATTTAGTATATATTTTAAGGCCATCTTCAGACTCTCTAGGACTGGGAACTGTGTGCTCAAGTTTCAATCAGTCATTTTACTCATTTTTCTTAGTGCAATATCTGCCTTTTAGATTTTCAGACTGAAAATTGGAGAAGATATCAGTATTCAAGTAGTTTTACAGTTTAATGAGCTTAAGCAAAATCTTTTTATAACCCAGATTCTCTAATACAATTCAAAATTGCAATTCATGCTTGGGGGAAAAAAAAACACCTCTGGGACAAGCGAGAGAAGGGGAAAAGTATGGAAATGATATTCTTTTACTGTTCTCTCTTTCATATGATGTTCTGTAATTAATGACTATTGTTCTCTAAGTTCTTTGAAATTACTGCTTTACTCTCTTCCCTGCTGGTAACTTTCACAATGATTGTATCTAAGGTCAGAGACAAAAAATACTATAAATTAGGTCACTGCATCCTAAATGACTAACTGACACTTTTTTTCCATGATATATAGCACTGAACCTAAAATCCTAGTCTCTAGCTTTCTCTTGATCTTAACTCTTTACCAGTACTCAAGAGCAGTCCTAAAAATGAATCAAATTGTCTCTAATGCCTGTGACTCTCATTAGGCCAACTAGAACTGATCATGGATAAAGGCTTGATGTTTCTTTCTTCTAAAAATGGTTAGTGGCCAGATGTGCTACTTCTTTTCTCTCTTCCTCCTGACACAATGTTCATAATTGTTGAAGTTGGATCATGTCTTTATGATAGTTAACTTTACCATTTCTCTAGTGAAGGTCTGAAATTTTTCATTGTAAGGTTTAAAAAAATTAGAGAAATTATTACTCACCTTTATATTTCATGAGAAGCTTTATTTAAACACTTTGTTGCTAAAAACTTTTAAAGATTTTTTGACAATTTAGCAATCCAGGAAAGCTTTAAACAGTATAGCAATGTAGCTAATCTGTTTATTCACCCCCCCACCCCTTCTCCTCCGTTGACTGGAAAGCAAACACTAAATGAGAAGAATCATAAGAAAAAAAATTTTTTTTTCTTAAACATTAACTTTTATAAGCAATAGTGAACATTTTAATTGGATTGCCATGACTTAAGTATTTCTCCATGAATTCATTGTTAGATGTCGTCTCCACTCTGGCACATAATAAACAAAAGTTCACACCAAGCCTTCTCTGCTGTGAGTGAACAATGCCTAATTAAAACGTATCTAAATTCAGTCAAACAAAATCTAATGTTTCTTTCCCATACTTTTACTTCCACTCCTTTCCTTCTCCATGCTTTCTTTTAACATGGACTCAGAAAACTTAAATAACTTTATAAATAGTGAAGTCATATTTCATATTTTATAATTAATTCATAAGGCAGAGTCAAAATTACCCTTTTTAATTTCTTAAAATTTCATCTTCAATTTAACTGAGAGTGGAGCCCNNTGCTTAATAATGTTTTTAAATATACCAAGTAAATATTAAAGTATATTTTATCCCATAAAAGAGAAAGAGAGGGAGTAGAAAAGACAGAACAGTAAGACAAAATGTTCAGAATTTGTAAAACTTCCTGGATTAACCATATACTTGCTTCCCTCTAGGTTAACTTTTTTGGACACACGCGCACACAAATAACAAAACACCTCTCTTAATCCATTTCTCATCTTCTTTCTCCCTTCTTCCCTTCCTTCCTTCTTACCTGTTTCATCACTGGTGTACCTGAAGGAGTGGAGAGATAGGTATACTTGAATAAATGTAAGTTAGTCTATGACACAGCCTTACTACATTATATTCTTCTCAGTTAAACAATAAAATATTTCTTTTTAAGAATTCAGAGACTACCCATCCTCTCCTCATCACAATGCAAAGCCCAACAGTGCCACATATCACAAATGCATCAGTGCATGCCCTGACCAGGTCTAAAACACAAGCATTCTCAATTTCTCAAAAGTAGGAGAGACATATTATGTTCTAAAAAACATCTTTTTTTAAATTTTAATTTATCAAAGTAAGGACTCCTACTCTTTACTTGGAAAATGAATACACTGGTTACTAATGACAGAGAATCAGCTTAAGCAATAAAGAGAAATATATTGCTTCTCTTCACTGGGAAGGAATTCACAAAATCTAAAGCAACACAGCAAGTTCCAGGCCTCAAAGATTTGAACCAAGATATAGTCAACTGCCAAAGGTTTGGGACACACTTCCCTCAGCAAGGCAATCCAAGGAGGAATAAATATTCTTTTTCCAATGTCTGCATAGTAATCTTAGAAGTTTGCATCTGAGGCTTACCTCTAGAATATTTATCATTCCCTAGAAACTGAGTTCCTACAATTGGCCAAACCTAGAACACACATCTATACCTACAGTTCGACCAGTGGATCTCTTCTTAGAAGAAACAAAATGAGAGAAAAAGTACCCTTGACAATCAAATACAATAGCTGCTTTGTGGACCTTGGGATGTTCATTATGCTATGAAGTCAGCTTTGTTATACCAAATGTTTTTTTTTTTTCTATAATTATCTATAATGTGTAGTATAAACATGTTCACAAGTCAGTATCTAAATAGTCTAGAGATTTACATTCTTAGGAAAAAGAAATTGTACTCATTTAAAATTCTACATTTCACTTTCAATGCTAATATGATAAGCTTGATATGTTTGGATAGAAAATTAGGACTGCATACACCTGGAATTTTAAATCATTGTATGGGGAAAGGAAAGGGAAAGCTTTGGAGATCTAATGAATTGCAAAAATAGGAGAATAACAGATATCTGTACCACAGAGTGAAAAATTAACAATGTTAAAAAGAATTCTGATCAAAGATTTAATCCACTCTCAGTGTATATTTTGTTAAAACACTTTTGTCAATTAAAGAAACTATGTCAAAAAAGTGGGCTAAGGCAAATAGACTAACTGATAAAGAAAATTAAAAGATAACATATCAACAGTCTACTTCCTTTCTAAAATCTGAAGCTACAAAATTATTTCATCTCATTTTTATCAAAAATTGTTTAAGAGTACTTTGAAAAGCTATTGAGGTTTGTTATCATGGAGGTGAATAAATGGAATAAAATCCTAAATAATAAATAACATATTTTTCTTAGATTTATAAATATGTTTCAGATATTTTCTGCAAGATCAGAGAATAATGAGATACGATAACATATTTAAATGATTTTTCACAATCTGAAAAAATAATCAGTCTTTAAATTCTTGAAATAAAGTCATTCCATGAAAATTCATAAGCTATATACATACTTGTGTTAGGCCAAATATGAGTGCGTAAAATATTCAGGTTTTTTTAAATTTAACATAATGTGCTTATACTGCATTTCATTTCCAGTCTCACACAGAAATGCCAAAGCTTCACACTTTCCTGTCTAAGCAAAGTATACAATGAAAATCCAGATAATTTTTAGGGTGTCTATATCTATCAAAATCTCAGCAAGTTGGTTGAGATTTCTATTGAAAAAATGATTCATTATTTTCATATTGTCTAAGAAATGATAACAAATTGTTGGGCAGCTACTATTCGCCAGTCATTTTAAAGGCAATTTAAAACATAAATGCTTTATAATAGAACATTTATCACAAATATTAACATATTTTATCAATAAGAAATCTAAGGCTTGGAGACAATCTACATCAACAGAGCCAGACAGAATTGAATCAGGTTTGACTCCAAAGCCAGTTCTATTGTATTTACTATAGTAAACTGTCTCCTAATTATAGACTTATGTTGATGGGAAACATTATCATTCCCAGCTATTTTTTTCATTTCCTCTAAGAGGATTATACAGTTCTATCCATTGCCTTGTGACTAACAGCAGCTCCCTGGTGATGAAATATACTTCCCTACTAAGCATCAGGCTTATCCACGTTACTCACCTTAATCCATTAGCCATGGACATGTGTGATGTATGTTGTTGCTGCTGCTGTTAAGTCACTTCAGTCACATCCAACTCTGTACGACCCCATAGACAGCAGCCCACCAGGCTCCCCCATCCCTGGGATTCTCTAGGCAAGAACACTGGAGTGGGTTGCCATTTCCTTATCCAAGGCATGAAAGTGAAGTCACTCAGTCATGTCCGACCCACAGCAACCCCATGGACTGCAGCCTTCCAGGCTCATCGTCCATAGGATTTTCCAGGCAAGAGTACTGGAGCAGATTGCCATTGCCTTTTCTGGTGATGTATGTTATGTCTGAGCAAAAACTTTAAGAGACACTGAAAGTTACTACCAATTGCTCTTTCCCTCTGCCTTGAGAACAGCATGTGAAAAATGCAGTTTGCTAGTCTTACCTAATTCCAAGTATGAAAAAGATACATGCAAGAAATAAACAGCCAACAGCCATCAACATTTAATATCAAGGAGAAATAAATGTTTCTTGGTGTAAACCGTTGAGAAATGATGCTATATGTTATTGCAAATAGCTGATGAGCATAAGAAGTACTAAGACTATTGATGAACAGAATACTATCATTCCAACAGGAATGAAATAAATGTAGCCTTATTAGAATGTTCTGTTATTATAAAGATAAAACTTCAAATGGAGGATGCTGCATTCTGCATTAACTTTTTGGTATGTAGCTCTGATGCCTAGGAATGATTCTGAGGAGCCTGAAGACAAAACTAAAATATCAAAGATCAAAAGACAGAAGAAATCTGAGTCTACCTGACACTGTTGATTTACTATTCCAGGCCTAGACTGCAATGTCCAGACTTCTTGTAGTGGGAGAAAAATAAACACTGTACATGTCTAATCTACTAAAATTAAGTTTATATTGCATGTATGTTATGCTCAGCTGCATCTGAGTCTTTGCGACCCAATGGACTGTATTTCACTGGGTTCCTCTGTCCATGGAATTTTCCAGGCAAGAAAACCAGAGTGGGTTGCCATTTCTTACTCCAGGGGATCTTCCTGACCCAAGGATTAAATTCATGTCTCTTGAATATCCTGCATTGGCAGATGAATTCTTTACCACTGTGCCACCTGGGAAGCCCTCTTTCTCTCTAGGTTTCCAATTTAATCGGTTGCTTTTAGAACAGTGTTTGGTTTACAGAAAAATTGAGATGTGGGTACAGAGTTCCCATATATCCCCCTCTCCTTCCCAACACTCTCCTTGTCCCCCTAGAGTTTCACTTATTATTACTATCTTGAATCTGTATAGTATATTTGTTATAACTGATGAAAACTCATATATTTTTATTAAAGAAATCCATAGTTTACCTTAGGCCTCATGTTTTGTGTTGTACAGTCTACAGGTTTAGACAATGTACATCCTAAAAGATGATGCTGTTAAAGTGTTGCACTCAATACACCAGGAAATTTGGAAAACTCAGCAAAGCCCATGGGTCTGGTAAATGTCAGTTTTCATACCCATTCCAAAGAAAGGCCATTCAAGGAATGAAGAATGTTTAAATTACTATACAATGCTAACAAGATAGTGCTCAAAATCTTTCAAGCTAAGCTTCAACAGTAGTTGAACTGAGAACTTCTAGATGCACAAGTTGGATTTAGAAAATGCAGAAGAACAGAAGTTCAAATTGCCAACATCCATTGGATCAAAAAAGAGCAAGGCAATTTCAAAAAAAATCTACTTCTGCTTCATTGACTACACTAAAGCCTTTGACTATGTGGGTCACAAAAAACTGGGAAATTCTTAAAGAGATGAGAATACCAGTCCACAGTACCTGTGTCCTGAGAAATCTGCATGCAGGTCAAGAAGAAACAGTTAGAACCACATATGGAACAAAGGACTGGTTCAAAATCAGGAGAGGAGTATGTCAAGACTATATATTATCACCCTTCTTATTTAAATTCCATTCAGTACTAGTACATCATGTGAAATGCTGGGCTGGCTGACTCATAAGCTGAAATCAAGATTGCTGAGAGAAATATAGACAATCTCAGATATGCAGACAGTATGGCTTTTATGGCAGAAAACGAAGAGGAACTAACAAGCCTCTTGAAGAAGCTGAAAGAAGAGAGTGAAAAAGCTGGCTTAAACTCAACATTCAAAAAACAAAGATCATTGCATCCAATCACATCACATCATGGCAAATAAATAGGGAAAAAATTGGAAACATTGAAATTTTATTTTCTCAGGCTCCAAAATCACTGTAGTCAGTGATTACAGCCATGAAATTAAAAGATTCTTGCTCCTTGGAAGAAAAGTTAATACAAACCTAGACAGCATATTTAAAAGCAGAGACATTACTTTGCAAACAAAGGTCCATATAGTCAAGGTATGTTTTTTTCAGTAGTCATGTATGGATGTGAGAGTTGGACCATAAAGAAGGTTGAGCACCAAAGAATTGATGCTTTCAACCTGTGGTGCTGGAGAAGCCTTTTAAGAGTCCCTTGGACAGCAAGGAGATAAAGCAGTCAATCCTAAAGGAAACCAATCTCTGAATAATCATTGGAAGGCCTGATGCTAAAGCTGAAGCTCCAGTAACTTGGCCACCTGATGCAAGGTGCCAACTCACTGGAAAAGATCTTGATTCTGGGAAAGGTTGAAGGCAAGAGGAAAAGGGGGCAACAGAGGATGAGTAGTTGGATGGCATCCCTGACTCAATGGACATGAGCTGGAGAAAACTCTGGGAGATAGTGAAAGACAAGGAAGCCTGGCATGCTGCAGTCCATGGGGTCGCAATGAGTCAAGACGATTTAGCGACTGAACAATAGTAACATTTAATCACCATTAGGGTATCATACAAGACAGTTTCAGTGCCCTAAAAATACCCTCTGCTCCACTTATTCATACTTCCCTCCCTCTCTCCCTCCAACTTCTGTCAACCCCTGAACTTTTTACTGTCTTCATAGTTCACAATGTCAGAGAGTTGGAAGCATTTTCAGATTATCTTCTTTCAGTTAGCAATATGAATTTAACTTCCCTTGATGAGTTTTTTGACAGGAGGCCTCAAGCTGCCCAGTGTAAAGATGGTAACGAAGAGAAACTGAGGCCTTTTGACAAAAGCCAGTAACAGTTTGTCAGCCATGTGAGACAGCCACCTTGGAAGTAAATCCTCTAACTCCAATCAAGTCTTCATATAGCTTCATCCCTGGGTGACATGTAACAACAATTTCATGAAAGACTCTCAACCAAACTTTGTACCCAAGGCCTGTCTTAAAGAAATTAGGGGAATTTTTCAGAAGGTAAGTTTGGGAGATAATTTTATACATACAGCAGTAGGTAATTAACCCATATACATTTTCCTCTAAGAATAAATTTTACTGTGTCCTGTTTTGATTGGAACTGATATCAGTGAAGTGTTCTCTAATTTCTATTCTGTGCTATGTAGATTACCTGAAAGTATATTTTCACTTTTATTTTCAAGAATTATCTTTGATTTCTTGCACAGTTCTATTTCCCTTTAACTGGTGAATGACCTTTCCCCTGGTTAAATAATTCTCAAGTTGCAGTCATTTTCCTTCACCGGTTTATAAACAATAACAGCCTCCTACCTCTACCACTGGGGTGTCAAGTTCAACAATGGTCTGATTTTTTTTTTCCCCCATTGGTACATAGCCTTGCTCTTTGCTTTAATTTTCTGAAAACTTGTAAGATATCTTCTCTTGCTCATTTGCTAGAATATGCTTATGAGTATCATTGTTTTCTTTTTCTTCAGTGCAGCCTTCCTTCAATGAAGCCTATAACTTAGGTGATCTTTTAAACCTGCAAATTGAGACCTTTTTCATTAAAAAAATTTTTTCTGGTCCGTTTGCTTCCTCTCCTTCCTGTTTCTTTTTCTCCTTCAGTAGAACCTATTGCTCACATCCTGTCTCTCAGATTTATTCTATGAATTTTTCAGTGTCTCCTTTTTTTGTTTAACTTGTCTGTGCTTTGAGATATTTCTTACATCTGATCTTCTAAGGTATTAATTCAGTTTTCAATCCAGATTATACTCTCCTTTATTTCATAAATTTAATTTTCTAGGTTTAAATAGTCTATTTTTATGCCCCAAGAAACTTTATAATGATGCCACTAGGAGTTTAATGGCTATAACTTTTTTACTGTTCTCTTTTCTCTTTGGAATTCAAGATTTCATCATTTTTTCCCTAGTAATTCTGCACTACTAGGCACATATTTGATTATTCACCCTGATTCTTTTCTAGGTATGGAGGCTATCAGAAGAAAAGTTACTTAAGTACTTACTTATTTATGCATTTACTTATGGGTTTATTGGGCTTCCCAGGTTGCACAGTAGTCAAGAATCTGCCTGCCAATGCAGGAGATGCAAAAGATGCAGATTCAGTCTCTGGGTCGGGAAGACCCCCTGGAGTAAGGAATGGCAACCCACTCTGGTATTCTTGCCTGGACAGTTCCATGGACAGAGGAGCCAGGTGGGCTACAGTCCACAGGGTTGCAAAGAGTAGGACATGACTAAGCACCACCACTGCTACATTGGCTTTACTTGGGCTCATATCTAAATGTGGAGCATCATTAGGATGTAAACAACAAAGGGATTTGCTATACCGTGAGTCTGTGGGTTAAGGGCAAAGTGCTCACCCCTGTGAAGCAAACATTTCCCCTTATGGTCTTTCCCAATCTCTGTATAGAGGAGACCTAACCTGTTCCCCCAACTTTCCCTCCAACCCTAACCTTTTCTCTCAGTATTTTGGGAAATTGAGCTTGTTCTTTTGGTTCGTTCCTTCTAGGCATGTTGACATTCTCCCTAAAGGCTATAGTATTCCTCCCAGACCTTAATAATCCTCCCCACAAAAGCTTCTTCTAGGAACCTCTTTATTCCAGTAAATCTTTGGACTTTCAGGACACATTCTAGATAATTTTTCATCCCCTCCATCACTTTTTAAAAGGATACCCATTATCTTGAGTTCTCAGACCTTCTCAATACTCAGTAAGCATCAAACCACTTAGCTCAGGAGTGCAAAGAATCTAGATTTGGCAGAGGAGGGTAGGGGAGGAGAGTCATGTCCAGGCTCCACATACCCAAAATTCCCTTTATCGTGCTTTGACAGGAAGAGATTCTACAGATGCATTAATTTTCTATTGTTGGCCTAATAAATTACCACAAACCAAGCAGGTTGAAACAACGTTGTTTTTGTTTATTTATATATTTTTTTAACTGGTAGTGCCTGTAAAATCCCAAGTGTGAGCAGCAGAAGTCAACACTTTGGAGGCATTGCATTCCTGCTGGAGGCTGTAGAAGAATATCTGCCTACTAGCAGTTCAGGGTATTGGCTGAATTTTGTTGAAATTGTAGGGCTGAGTCCTCATTTCCTTAAGACTGTCAGCTTGGAACCAGCTGTACTCTTAGAGGCATCCCACATTCCTTCTTATGTTTTCCAATTCATTCCTCCACGTCTCGTAGGTTAAATCTCTCTTATGCCTCTAAACCAAATCTCATTCTCTCTTGCCATATCTCTTCAAAACTTCTCTGATGTTAAGGATTCATGTGATTACACTAATCCCATCAGATAAACCATAATAATCCCCCTATTTTAAGGTTCATAACCTAACATTTCTGAAAAAGAAATTATTTCATATCAGATACCACACTGAAACCATAATCACAGAAAATTAGTCAATTCAATCACACTAGGACCACAGCCTTGTCTAACTCAATGAAACTAAGCCATGCCATGTGGGGCCACCCAAGACGGGCGGGTCATGGTGGAGAGGTCTGACCGAATGTGGTCCACTGGAGAAGGGAATGGCAAACCACTTCAGTGTTCTTGCCTTGAGATCCCCATGAACAGTATGAAAAGGCAAAATGATAGGATACTGAAAGAGGAACTCCCCAGGTCAGTAGGTGCCCAATATGCTACTGGAGATCAGTGGAGAAATAACTCCAGAAAGAATGAAGGGATGGAGCCAAAGCAAAAACAATACCCAGCTGTGAATGTAACTGGTGATAGAAGCAAGGGCCGATGCTGTAAAGAACAATATTGCATAGGAACCTGGAATGTCAGGTCCAGGAATCCAGGCAAACTGGAAGTGGTCAAACAGGAGATGGCAAGAGTGAACGTCAACATTCTAGGAATCAGTGAACTAAAATGGACTGCAAGGGCTGAATTTAACTCAGATGACCATTATATCTACTCCTGTGGCAGGAATCCCTCAGAAGAAATGGAGTAGCCATCATGGTCAACAGAAAAGTCCAAAATACAGTACTTGGATGCAATCTCAAAAACGACAGAATGATCTCTGTTCGTTTCCAAGGCAAACCATTCAGTATCAGAGTAAATCCAAGTCTATGCCCCAACCAGTAACGCTGAAGAAGCTGAAGTTGAATGGTTCTATTAAGACGTACAAGAGCTTTTAGAACTAACACCCCCAAAAGATGTCCTTTTCATTATAGGGGACTGGAATGCAAAAGTAAGAGGTCAAGAAACACCTGGAGTAGCAGGCAAATTTGGCCTTGGAATATGGAATGAAG
>SJYQ01003049.1:104556-117109 GCA_006410935.1 Redunca redunca | reverse complement strand
TGCTGGGTTGTGATGAAGCACAAGCTGGAATGAAGATTGTGGGGGAAAATACCAATAACCTCAGATATGCAGATGACACCACCCTTATGGCAGAAAGTAAAGAGGAACTAAAGAGCCTCTTGATGAAAGTGAAAGAGGAGAGTGAAAAAGTTTCCTTAAAACTCAACATTCAGAAAACTAAGATCATGGCATCTGGTCCTATCACTTCATGGCAAATAGATGGGGAGACAATGGAAATAGTGACAGACTTTATTTTCTTGGGCTCTAAAATCACTGCAGACAGGGACGGCAGCCATGAAATTAAAAGACACTTGCATCTTGGAGGAAAAGCTATGATCAGCCCAGACAGCATTTTAAAAAGCAGAGACATTACTTTGCTGACAAATGTCTATATAATCAAAGCTATGGCATTTCCAGTAGTCACGTATGGGTGTGAGAGCTGGACCATAAAAAAGGCTGAGTACTGAAGAACTAATGCTTTTGAACTGTGGGGTTGGAAAAGATTCTTGATATTCCCTTGGACTGCAAGGGGATCCAATCAGTCAATTCTAAAGGAAATCAGTTCTGAGTACTCATTGGAAGGACTGATGCTGAAGCTGAAGCCCCAACACTTTGGCCATCTGAAGTGAACAGCCAACTCACTGGAAAAGACCCAGATGCTGGAAAATATTGAAGGCAGGAAGAAAATGTATAAAATCTATTCCCAAACCACTAATGCCAAAGAAACTGAAGCGGAACAGTTCTATGAAGATCTACAAGACCTTCTAGAATTAACACCAAAAAAAAGATGTCCTTTGGAAGTGACAAACAAATTCAAGGGATTAGGTCTAATGAACAAAGTGCCTGAGGAACTATGGATAGAGGTTTGTAATATCATAAAGGAGTCAGTGATCAAAACCATTCCCAAGAAAAAGAAATGTAAAAGACAAAATGGTTGTCTGAGGAGGCCTTACAAATAGCAGAGAAAAGAAGAGAAGCAAAAGGCAAAAAAGAAAATAAAACTTATACTCATCTGAATTAAAAGTTCCAAAGAATAGCAAGAAGAGATAGCAAGGAGAAAGCCTTCCTACGTGAACAATGCAAAGAAATATAGGAAAACAATAGAATGGGAATAACTAGAGTTCTCTTCAGGAAAATTAGAGATACCAAGGGTATATTTCATGCAAAGATGGGCTCATAAAGGACAGAAACTGTATGAACCTAACAGAAGTAGAAGATATTAAAAAAAGGTGGCAAGTATACACAGAAGAACTATACAAAAAAGATATTCATGATCCAGATAAGCACAATGGTATGATCACTCACCTAGAGCCAGACATCTTGGAGTGCAAAGTCAGTGAGCCTTAGGAAGCTTCCGTACAAACAAAGCTAGTGGAGGTGATAGAATTCCAGTTGAGCTATTTCAAATCCTAAAAGATGATGCTGTTAAAGTGCTGCACTCATTATGCCAGCAAATTTGGAAAACTCAGAAGTGCCCACAGGACTGGAAAAGGTCAGTTTTCATTCCAATCCCAAAGGAGGGCAATGCCAAAGAATGTTCAAACTACTGCACAATCACACTCATTTCAGATGCTAGCAAAGTAATATTCAAATTTCTCCAAGATAGGCCTCTGAGAAATCCCAGATGTTCACACTGTGTTTAGAAAAGGAAGAGGATCAGAGATCAAACTGCCAGTATCTGTTGGATTATAGAAAAAGCAAGAGAACTCCAGAAAAACATCTACTTCTTATTTATTGGCTTTGCCAAAGCCATTGACTGCATCAGTTCAGTTCAGTCGGTTCAGTCGCTCAAGTGTCTGACTCTTTGCGACCACATGAATTGCAGCACACCAGGCCTCCCTGTCCATCACTAACTCCCAGAGGTCACTCAAACTCACGTCCATTGAGTCGGTGATGCCATCCAGCCATCTTATCCTCTGTCGTCCCCTTCTCTTCCTTCTCCCAATCCCTCCCAGCATCAGCGTTTTTTCCAATGAGTCAACTCTTCTCATGAGGTAGCCAAAGTATTGGAGTTTCAGCTTTAGCATCAGTCCTTCCAATGAACACCCAGGACTGATATCCTTTAGAATGGACTAGTTGGATCTCCTTGCAGTCCAAGGGACTCTCAAGAGTCTTCTCCAAAACCACCGTTCAAAAGCATCAATTCTTCAGTGCTCAGCTTTCTTCTCTGTCCAACTCTCACATCCATACATGACCACTGGAAAAACCATAGCCTTGACTAGATGGACCTTTGTTGGCAAAGTAATGTCTCTGATTTTGAATATGTCGTCTAGGTTGGTCATAACTTTCCTTCCAAGAAGTAAGCGTCTTTAATTTCATGGCTGCAATCACCATCTGCAGTGATTTTGGAGCCCCCAAAAGTAAAATCTGACACTGTTCCCACTGTTTCCCCATTTTTTGCCATGAAGTGATGGGACCAGATGCCATGATCTTCGTTTTCTGAATGTTGAGCTTTACACTAACTTTTTCACTCTCCTCTTTCACTTTTATCAAGAGGCTTTTTAGCTCCTCTTTACTTTCTGCCATAAAAGTGGTGTCATCTGCATATCTGAGGTTATTGATATTTTTCCTGGCAATCTTGATTCCAGCTTGTGCTTCTTCCAGCCCAGCATTTCTCATGATGTACTCTGCATATAAGTTAAATAAGCAGGATGACAATATAAAGCCTTGACGTACTCCTTTTCCTATTTGGAACCAGTCTGTTGTTCCATGTCCAGTTCTAACTGTTGCTTCCTGACCTGCATATAGGTTTCTCAAGAGACAGGTCCGGTGGTCTGGTATTCCTATCTCTTTCAGAGTTTTTCACAGTTTACTGTGATCCACACAGTCAAAGGCTTTGGCATAGTCAATAAAGCAGAAATAGATGTTTTTCTGGAACTCTCTTGCTTTTTTCATGAATCGGCAGCTGTTGGCAATTTGATCTCTTGTTCCTCTGCCTTTTCTAAAACCAGCTTGAACATGTGGAAGTTCACGTTCACGTATTGTTGAAGCCTGGCTTGGAGAATTTTGAGCATTACTTTACTAGCGCGTGAGATGAGTGCAATTGTGCGGTAGTTTGAGCATTCATTGGCTATTCTTTGGGACTGGAATGAAAACTGATCTTTTCCAGTCCTGTGGCCACTGCTGAGTTTTCCAAATTTGCTGGCATATTGAGTGCAGCACTTTCACAGTACCATCTTTCAGGATTTGAAATAGCTCTACTGGAATTCCATTATCCCCACTAGCTTGGTTCGTAGTGATGCTTTCTAGAGCCCACTTGACTTCACATTCCAGGATGTCTGGCTCTAGGTGAGTGATCACACCATTGCAATTATCCTGGTCATTAAGATCTTTTTTGTACAGTTCTTCTGTGTATTCTTGCCACCTCTTCTTAATATCTTCTGCTTCTGTTAGGTCCATACCATTTCTGTCCTTTATTGAGCCCATCTTTGCATGAAATGTTCCCTTGGTATCTCTAATTTTCTTGACTGCATGGATCACAACAAACTGTGAAAAATTCTTAAAGAGACAGAATGCCAGACCATCTTACTTGTCTTCTGTGAAACTTGCATGTAAGTCAAGAAGTAACAGCTAGAATAGGACATGAAATATTCGACTGGTTCCAATTTTGAAAGGAGTACATCAAGGCTGTATATTATCACTCTACTTATTTAACTTATATGCAGAGTATATAATGTGAAATGCCAGTCTAAATGAATCACAAGCTGNACTGGAATTCCATCACCTCCACTAGCTTTGTTTGTAGTGATGCTTTCTAAGGCCCACTTGACTTCATATTCCAGGATGTCTGGCTCTAGGTGAGTGATCACACCATTGCGATTATCCTGGTCATTAAGATCTTTTTTGTACAGGTCTTCTGTGTATTCTTGCCACCTCTTCTTAATATCTTCTGCTTCTGTTAGGTCCATACCATTTCTGTCCTTTATTGAGCCCATCTTTGCATGAAATGTTCCCTTGGTATCTCTAATTTTCTTGACTGCATGGATCACAACAAACTGTGAAAAATTCTTAAAGAGACAGAATGCCACACCATCTTACTTGTCTCCTGTGAAACTTGCATGCAAGTCAAGAAGTAACAGCTAGAATAGGACATGAAATATTCGACTGGTTCCAATTTTGAAAGGAGTACATCAAGGCTGTATATTGTCACTCTACTTATTTAACTTATATGCAGAGTATATAATGTGAAATGCCAGTCTAAATGAATCACGAGCTGGAATCAAGATTTCTGGGAGAAATATCAATAACTTCAGATATGCAGATTACATCACCATTATGGAAGAAAGCAAAGAGGAACCAAAAAGCCTCTTGATGAGAGTGAAAGCAGAGACTGAAAAAGCTGGCTTAAAGTTCAACATTCAAAACCCTAAGATTAACAACAAAAATCATTGTCTAACTCATTTTTTCTCTGCCTAGGTCATCAAGCTACAACATGTAGTGCCAGTTCAACAGGATATATAAATCTACACTGGACCATGGAAAATATTGCTCACCCTTAGATGGACACCACTATAGGGACTCTGAGGCTGCAGACTAGCTAGAGGGGGAGGCCCAATGTCCCTTGCTGTCCCAGCTCAGCAGGAAGTAGCCAGAGAGACTTCATGCCTCTATTCCCAAAGAATTGGGCCTCCCATCTTTTAAAGGGGGAACATTAGATAGTTAGAATAGGAAAAAGGAGTTCAAAATGGTTGTGGCTAAAAGACAAAGAAAGGGAAAAGCCTGTGAAAATGGAACAAAAGAAAACCTGTGGACTGGAGTGAGAGCTTCATGAAAAGTAAACACAGACCCTTCTAGGCTATCCCAACTTGCATAGGACAGGTTCAAAATGGGGAGGAGACAAATGTATAAAAGGAGGAAGCCAAGAAGTATTGAGACCTCTCCTTTGGGTTGACTAACCCTCACGCCTCAAGGGTGTACTTTCCTTTGCTTGCCAAATAAAACGTAGCTGTAACAACAACAACAAAAAAGTAACAACAAAATTCTTTAAAGCAATTATCCTTCAATAAAAAAAATAAATAGAAAAAAAAAAAAAACTAGGATCATGGCATCCAGTCCCACTCTTCATGGCAAATAGATGAGGAAAAGATGGAAACAGTGAGACACTTTATTTTCTTGGGCTCCAAAACCACTGAAGATGGTGGTTGCAGCCATGAAATTAAAAGAAGCTTGCTCCTTGGAAGAAAAGCTTTGACAACCCTACAAAGCGTATTAAAAAGCAGAGACATTACTATGCCTACAAATATCCTAATAGTCAAACCTATGGTTTTTCATCTCATTAAAATGACAATAAAGAGTCAGACATGACAGAGCAACTGAACTGAGAGCACTCATCTAGTTCAATTCTAATGGGAATATATATTAGAAACCAATCAATATTTCAAAGAAATCCATCGATTTTCATAAACTTATCTGCTTTAAATCACTTGACCTTTTAACTCAATGCAATGAAAATTATGTTTAAAATATGGTTATTCACCATAAAAGGAATGAAATAATGCCATTTGTAGCAACATGGATGCAACTAGAGGTTATTTTACTTAGTGAAAATCAGAAAGAGAAAGGCAAATACCATATGATATCACTTTTATCTAGAATCTAAAATATGACATAAATGAACCTACCTATGAAAATAAAAACAGACTCACAAACAGAAAACAAACTTGTGGTTGCCAAGGAAGAGAAGAGGTAGGAGAGGGATGGATCTGGAGTTTGGTTTTAACAGGTGCAAACTATTATATGTAGAATGGATCAACAAGAAGTTCATTCTGTATGGCACAGGGGACTATATTTAATATCTGGCCATAAACCATAATGGAAAATAATGTAAAAAAGAATGTACATGTATGTATAAATGAATCATTTTGCTATACATCAGAAATTAGCAGCTTTATAAATCAACTATACTTCAATAAGGACTTCCCTGGTGGGTCAGATGATAAAGAATCTGTAATGTGGGAGACTTGTGTTTGATCCCCAGGTTGGGAAGATACCCTGGAAGAATGGGCATGACAACCCACTCCAGTATTCTGCCTGGAGAATCCCCATGGACAGAGGAGCCTGGCAGGCTGCAGTCCATGGGGTCTCAAAGTGGTGGACACAACTGAGTGATTTAGCACATACTTTAATAAAAATAAGTAAAATATGGCTATTTAAAAAGCAAACTTCTAGCGTATATCACAACTATAAATAAACATCATAAAATTAAAGGAGAGAAAGCCCCTAAAGATAATTACAAATATAAACTCACCTTTAAGGGTATTTTAAAATACTTAGGTGAAATATTTCTTTTAAATATGTTAGCTAAGAATAAATAAGAATAACTAATGGCAGTAACTTAACAAAAATCAGAGATTAATATCCCAATTACAGAGTACCATCAGAAAAGCATCAAATTGTTCGAATATGACATGCAATTGAATTTATTAGCTTAAAATTTAAACAAGAGAAATGCTAAGATTTCTCTGAGCTATGGAATTAAGAAGAATTTAAAATTTATAGTGTTTGAAAATACCAATAGTATAATAACTATTATACATTCCAAGTTAAGTAAAAGTGATGAAATTTCCTTGGATTAATTTATAGAAGTCAGTTACAAAACTATTTTCTAAATATTTGAGAAAAAACATGAGCAGTAACACAATACTTTACTCTTTGACATTATCCTTAAATGTCTGTATCATAAGTTAGAAAATACTGTAGAAAATACTGCAGTATTTTCTGCAGCAGAAAAAACTGTAACATAATGCACAGGGTTAATGATGCTGTTATTACTTCTATTTCACAGCTGAGGAAATCAGACAAGTATATGCTATTTGTGTTTTTGGAAAAAATTTAATCTTCAATCAGAGGATAGAATGTTAAAATTTAAGTTTGATTCAGAACAGTTTTGTAACAATCAGTCTTTTATAAGGCCATCTCAAAAATTTATCACTCTCCAAAATCAAAGAATCAGTTATTTTCTATTCCTTTCATATAAATTGTAAGGAACAATTTTGGTTTTTCTTCTTCCCTTTTCCTTAGGTATGACTCACACAGAAATTCATATTTAGAGTAAAAGTGTTCTCCTGAGGGAAATTATAAGCTTTCTAACTCTCCTCTGAAAAATTAAAGCATTTTGTTTTTAACTATATTCTTAACACTTGTGTGAGATGCTTTCATATATGACTTATTTGGACCATATCTTTGATTTTTCTGCTATCTATTTTTAAGTACTTAATACAGCGTATTTATACAGCAAACATTCATAATACATTTTTCATCAATAGTATGTGTAATAATTAATAGTAAGACTGCTGGAAGATGAAATTCCTATTAGCATTTGTCAATGTAATAAATTGCCAGATGGAATCTACATCTCAAAGGGATAGTCATGTAAGTCATAGCACCCCAGAAAACATGGAAATCCCCATGTTTTCAAAATATTATAATCATATTAATCAATATGGTACAACAGCCTTCGGTGAAAAACAGGATGAAATCAAAAGGGAAAAAACTAATAGCATTGATAATGTGTTAAAAAGAGTAATGCAAAGAAATTAATCTTTCACAAACTGGTGCTCCCTCAGTTACTGAGATCCACAATGTTGTAATCAATTCTAAANCAAAGAAATTAATCTTTCACAAACTGGTGCTCCCTCAATTACTGAGATCCACAATGTTGTAATCAATTTTAAAGGTTTGTGCTGTAATGAAATGACAACTTGTTTCTGAGTCATTACTTAGGGGTTTACAAATTAAAAATGTTCTTTATTGTATCTTAATGAGATGAAAAATTTCTAAGTTTCTAAGTTTCCTGTCCTCTCAAGAAGTGAACTTAAAACAACCTTAACTTTCTTCCCACATCAGACACTAGATACTCCATGTACAGTTTGCTGAGTGGATAGCCCAAGGGAAGGGAAGCAAGTGGAACAAAGAACCACTTGATCCATGCCACCTGGAATTTGAAGGACACAGAACCCAATGCCCAACATTTTTCTGAAAATTAAACAAAAGCACAAGGCTAATCAGATCCTCAAAGTCAAGAGAGACACTTGTGTTGGGAGAAGCTCTCCCTTCCGAGACTCAGTCCAGAAGTTCTGTGAGTACAGTGGTACCAAGCAAAGTAGTTGAACTTGAAACAGCTTTGGAGGAACAGGCCCAAGGGAGCTACATGTGAAAGCAAAGTGAACCCAACAGCAACAGGCTACAGTGGGTATATCATGAGAACTGAGGAAAGTCTCTTCAATTATCATTCGAGAATGGTAAGAGGGAAATAAAGGAATTAAAAGTTCTCTATATTCATAAATAAAATTATAAGTCCATTATTAATACTGTATTTCTCTTCCTCCTTATTTTTCTCTGCTACTGTTGAAAATTATCACTTGGTAAGATAAAAGTATGTGTGATGTGAACATGTTTTAAAAAAAGTCACATGCTGGATACTACAGAAACAGATACATATCTGTCACTCCCACAGGTGGGAAAATGTTGAAGGATGGGTGACCTAGTAAGCTCATCCCCATCCCTGGATAGTCACATTGGATCAAACTGTCAAAGAACACCTTAAAATTACTACAGGGTTTATCATTCTAAAGTGATCAAGCTATTAATATTTTGAGGAAAATTTGCTTTGGGAGAAGAGGAGATAGCAGAGGTTCTTCCATTTGATCAGAAAATATGTACTGAAGACCTAATATATTAAGAACAAAACTAGAGATCACTGAGAAGGTAACAGGCAGGAAGGCCAGGAGTCTCCAAATGGAGGAAATAGCCTGCAAGTATCAGACATTTTTATCTCCCTTAAGCGGCAGGAGGAAACAAACTAGCGATATTTTTTTCCTTCTCTATACAAATTTAAAAGAAGGTTTCTCTTAAAATTCTGTGTTGCCATAATGACACCTGGTTTCATTTGAAATTAACCATTGACTTTTTCTTATGGAAATGTTTATCTTAAGCTATGCTAATGTACTATGCATTTACCCCAAACTCTGTCTTCAAGTCGATTCCGACTTTTGGCTCAGAGACTACTTGATAAACCAGTATGTTATACTCCGATATTGTTCCTCTAATCTATGTAAACGACACTATTTGTATGGTGGTCTGCCCTTCTTCAAGATTCAAATTAATCCTTTTATGGCCCACAATGAACCATTTGGAGCCAAGATTATCCCAAAATACATCTTATGGGTGAGGGGCCTGGTGGCATTCTGAGTTTTGAGACATTCCATTCTTTCATTAACAAACTGCTGGTGACTATATAACATCCAGCTAAAGACTAGTAGGGGGGTACTCTTTCTGCCCCCTTCTGATGCCTATGTCAGAAGCTTTCTCTATCTCCTTTATACTTTAATACAACTTTGTTACACAAAAGCTCTGAGTGATCAAGCCTCATCTCTGGCCCCGGATTGAATTCTTCTCCTCCAGGAGCCAAAAATCCCGGCGTCGTAACTCAACAACAACCTTTCATCACTACACTTATAAGTTTATAGATATCTAATGAATCTCTGTGTGCTATGAATAAAAATGGATAAGGAAAAAGGATACAGAAGGATATCTTCAGAGTGAGTCCAGATGCTATTTTATATAGATGGTCGGAGAAGACCTCTGGAAGAGCAAAAGATTTTTCCTAATGTTTTTATGGTTCCTGGATGGCTCTGAAAAGTACTAACAAAGAGAGATTAACAGGATAAAAGCATACAAATTTACTTAATGTAAGTTATGTGACACAGGCACCTTTGAGAGGAAATGAAGTCCCTAAAGAGTGGGATCTTTATTTTAAAACACCCATGAGTATTTTTATGCTAGATTTGATGAAGAATGTACAGTGGTGGAGAAATATGATAAAAGAAAGTATGAGATAAGTGAAGTAAACTTGGGGAACTTAGAAAGCCCTCTTCAGATTCTTCTCAGTATCCTTTTGTTCTCAGAGATAAGGTTGCTCCTTTCATCCTGGTATAGGGAGGGCAACTCTCACATGAGGCTTTTATTATTTGTTTCAAGGGAAAAGGAAGAGGAGGTCAGATCTTCCTGCTTCTACCATTTTTTTTCAAACTCCTTCAGTTTGAATTATTTATTATGCCAAGGCCCCATATTTTGGGGTGGCATGTCTTGAACCTCCCAGGTTAGGTAACAAGTAGGTACTAATGATATTCAAATGTTTAACACCCTGTAAAACAAGATCATTTCTCAATTAGAAAGATCCCTGATTATTCATGGAGATAAGCCTGCTGCATGGTACTAAGCAAGCTTTACTGGTTATAACTTATTGAATTCCATCCCTGCATAATAATAGTTTAAATAATGGGAGCTCAATCCCTGTAAATATCTAGCATAGGAAACAGTGAGTGCATAGACCCTGGGGCTGTTGAATGCTTGATAAGTGTGAGAACCAACAAAAACCTGAATGATAGAGGGTAAAAGAAAAAGGACAGATAACTGCTGGACCAGATCATGTAAAAATAATAATAATAATAATAAGATATGTCTATAAGACATTTAGATTTTTTTTTCTTGAGTACGATAAACAAGGAAGAAAATAATTTTTTAAAATAATGTAGCAAAAAAGAAAAAACTAGCAAGGAAACATTAGAAACTTATCATGAGTTATTGAGCTGAGAGACATGATGCTATTGCAGAGTAGGATATATGGAGAGAACTTAGTGAGAATTGGTCAACAGCTTTAAGCTACAATCTGAGGCCATTCTCAGACTCAATGATTTGCTAGAAGAACTCACAGAACTCAGAAAAGCTGTTACACTCACAAAAGTATTAATTGCTCAGTTGTGTCTGACTCTTTGTGACCCATGGACTGTAGCCCATCCAGCTCCTCTGTTCATGGAGTTCTCCAGGCAAGAGTACTGGAGTAGATTGCTGTTCCCTTCTCCAGGTGATCTTCCCAATCCAGGGACTGAACCAATGGCTGCTACATTGGGGCATATTTTTCACAACTGAGCCATCAGGGAAGCCCCTATGAAAAGACCTAGGGGTATAGAAATTGGTACTGGCCAAAGGTCAATAGTCCAGAAAACTATGAAATATTTGAAGGGATTGCTTTGATAAAGAAAGAAGCAAAAGGAAGGAAGGAAAGAGCAAGCCTGATGGCAAAAAGCACAATTTTCTGATCACTAAACTAGTCTTCATGAAAGGTATACTTTCCAATAACCTTTCCTGATGACTGACACAGACATAGAATGTGTAAGAAAAATAAACGTAATTGTACCTTATGTTGTTGTTGTGTTGGTCTCTTTAGTGTGGCAGCTTAACTTTCATTCTAAATAAACAGAATTCTAAAAATAAATCTATGAAAATGTTCCACGTGAAAAAAAAATTAGCGCTTTTTGTCAGATACTAAGGAAAACTAAATAAATCATGGGATATGGCATGTTTATAGGTAGAATGATTAATGTGATAAAGATGTTGTTTTTCTATAAATTGATCCATAAATACATTTTATGGATAACTCAAACTAACAAAAATTTAATACCATTAGTGAAATATAATTGGTATGTGAATACGGCATATATTTATTCAATTTGGTATTTGACAGATATATATATCAGTGAAACACCACCACAATCATGATGACAAACATTTTCATCACATTCAAAAGTTTTCTCATTCCCTTTTGTAATTTACATCTTCATAGTCCCTCTCCTGCAACAAAATTGCTGGTCTGCTTTTTGACACTACGTATCAATATGCACTTTTTAGAATTTAATACAATTAGAATCATACTGTCTTTTTTCTAGATCCTTTCACTTATAATTATTTGAAAATTCATTCATGTTTTGCATATATTTATTGCTCATTTTTAGTACTGAGTAAATACAAATCAGCAGGTCAGGAAGCAACAGTTAGAACTGGACATGGAACAACAGACTGGTTACAAATTGGAAAAGGAGTATGTCAAGGCTTTCTATTGTCACCCTGCTTATTTAACTTATATGCAGAGTACATCATGAGAAATGCTAGGCTGGAAGAAGCACAAGCTGGAATCAAGATTGCCAGGAGAAATATCAATAACCTCAGATATGCAGATGACACCACCCTAATGGAAGAAAGTGAAAAGGAACTAAAAAGCCTCTTGAAGAAAGTGAAAGTGGACTATGAAAAAATTGGCTTAAAGCTCAACATTCAGAAAACTAAGATCATGGCATCTGGTCCCATAACTTCATGGGAAATAGATGGGGAAACACTGTCAGACTTCATTTTTGGTGGCTCCAAGGTCACTGCAGATGGTGATTGCAGCCATGAATCTAAAAGACGCTTACTCCTTGGAAGAAAAGTTATGACCAAGCTAGATAGCATATTAAAAAGCAGAGTTATTACTTTGCTGACAAAGGTCCATCTAGGCAAGGTTATGGTTTTTCCTGTGGTCATGTATGTATGTGAGAGTTGGACTGTGAAGAAATATGAGCACCGAAAACTTGATGCTTTTGAACTGTGGTGTTGAAGAAGACTCTTGAGAATCCCTTGGACTGCAAAGAGATCCAACCAGTCCATTCTAAAGGAGATCAGTCCTGGGTATTCATTGGAAGGACTGATGCTGAGGCTGAAACTCCAGTACTTTGGCCAC
>SJYQ01003049.1:61455-89083 GCA_006410935.1 Redunca redunca | reverse complement strand
TATATATATATATATATATATGTATATACCAGTACAGTATACATAATGCATATATATGGAATTTAGAAAGATGGTAATGATAACCCTGTATGCGAGACAGTGAAAGAAATACAGATGTATGGAACAGTCTTTTGGACTCTGAGGGAGAGGGCTAGTGAGAGATGATATGGGAAAACGGTACTGAAACATGTAAATTATCACATGTGAAACAAATTGCCAATCCTGGTTTGATGCATGATACAGGGTGCTCAGAGCTGGTGCACTGGGATAACCCAGAGGGACGGGATGGGGAGGGAGGTGGGAAGGGGGTTCAGGATGGGGAACACATGTACACCCACGGCAGATTCATGTCAATGTATGGCAAAACCAATACAATATTATAAAGTAAAATAAATAAATAAAACTGAAAAAATAGCATTTCTAGAATCACATACACATACACAAAAAAAGCAAAGTTAGGATATTGGGTACACTTGAGAGAGTAGGACCTAAAGAAGCATAAAGGGACTTTTGGGGATTTGGTAATCCTCTGGCACTATATAAGTATAGAAAGCCTGCAGAAATTTACAAAGCAGAATATGTATGTGAGACACATGCACTTTCTTCTATTAAAAGTGTTGAATGTACATTTTTTTAATAGAGAAGGCATGAAAAAATTGAGATATCAATCCTGCATAATAAAGACTGTAAAGAAGTACACTGAGTAGTGTTACTGCATCATTCAGACTCCCACCATGAAACAGATGTTAGACTGGAAAGGTTATTTGAAAGAAGTTTTAGAAAAAAACAATCTGCAAAAATCTAAGCAGAGTTAACCAAATTGGTATGTGATGGTGATGCACTTGGGAACTAGCAACAGTGGCAAGTTCTTACCACCCCTAAGACTAGGTGGGAAAGGGGAAGGAGTGAGGGGATCCCAGCAAAGACTAGAGCTGCAAGTGATGAGCTCCTCAAAAGGAGGAAGCACTATCCAAACCTCAGTCTGGCAAGGAAAGGGAAAAGGAATAAATTTATTTGATCTCTCGTCCTTCTCACAATCAGCTCTCCTATTGCCCAATCCAACCAGACAGAGGAAAAGAGATTTCAGTAGGTGCAATTTACAGAAGGCAGTTTCCCAGAGTGCAGTGCAGAGCAGAAAAGGGTAGAGGAAGGTTCATTGGGATAAATTAAGGAAAATTAGCAGTTTTAGAGTCTATAAAGAAAATATTTAGAATGGACTTATTTCTGTAAACTGAGTAATATATATCTCCTTTAGTAAGAAAACATGTGCTTTCCATTTTGCCATGATTTCCTTCATTTTTTAAATCGTCCTTTATCTGAGACTTATTGCCATCTGAACTTGTTATTTTTCCACTGTTGCACTTTTTAAAGGATAAACAGTTTTTTGTTTTTTAGATTTTGATAAAAATAAAATAGTATGAGGCATGAGGTAGACTGTTTCTTCACCAAATAGCAGAAAATATGTATTTTTGTGGATCTCAAGAATATCTTTTTCTGTTATTCTTACAAAACTTGTCCATCAAGGCATTTTGATTTTCAACCCATAATCCAGACAAATTAAAAGCATGCACTTAATCTAAAACTGTCACTGATCAGAGGAAGGGTAAGATAAAAGATAACTTAAGATTCACTTGAAATCATTTATTCTTTGACTTTAAATAACCCCAGTCTTATATAAAAAACTCAGTTTGCCTTTGGTGGCTATCTACTTCACCTGTAATTTCCCCTACCCAAAAAAAAGTATTTTGGAAGTAAACAAGGATTAACAGTTTTTTCATCAGTTTGTGAGGTAGTTAAAATAGGAAAAAAGGAGTCTAGTCAATCTAATCACACTAGGACCACAGCCTTGTCTAACTCAATGAAGCTAAGCCATGCCTGCAGGGCAACCCAAGACAGGTGGGTCATGGTAGAGAAGTCTGACAGATTGTAGTCCACTGGAGAAGGGAATGGCAAACCACTTCAGTGTTCTTGCCTTGAGAACCCCATGAACAGTATGAAAAGGCAAAATGATAGGATACTGAAAGAGGAACTCCCCAGGTCAGTAGGTGCCCAATATATTACTGGAGGTCAGTGGAGAAATAACTCCAGAAAGAATGAAGGGTTGGAGCCAAAGCAAAAACAATACCCAGCTGTGGATGTGACTGGTGATAGAAGCAAGGGCCGATGCTGTAAAGAGCAATATTGCATAGGTCCATGAATCAAGGCAAATTGGAAGTGGTCAAACAGGAGATGGCAAGAGTAAACATCGACATTCTAGGAATCAGAGAACTAACATGGTCTGGAATGGGTGAATTTAACTCAGATGACCATTATATCTACTACTGTGGGCAAGAATCCCTTAGAAGAAATGGAGTAGCCATCATGGTCAACAGAAGAGTCCAAAATGCAGTACTTGGATGCAACCTCAAAAACGACAGAATGATCTCTGTTCTTTTCCAAAGCAAACCATTCAAAGTAATCCAAGTCTATGCCCCAACCAGTAATGCTGAAGAAGCTGAAGTTGAATGGTTCTGTGAAGACCTACAAGACGTTTTAGAACTAACACCCAAAAAAGATGTCCTTTTCATGATAGGGGACTGGAATGCAAAAGTAGGAAGTCAAGAAACACCTGGAGTAACAGGCAAATTTGGCCTTGGAATATGGAATGAAGCAGGGCAAAGACTAATAGCGTTTTGCCAAGAAAATGCACTGGTCATAGCAAACATCCTCTTCCAACAACACAAGAGAAGACTCTACACATGGACATCACCAGATGGTCAACACCGAAATCAGATTGGTTTTGTTCTCTGCAGCCAAAGATGGAGAAGCTCTATACAGTCAACAAAAACAAGACCAGGAGCTGACTATGGCTCGGATCATGAACTCCTTATAACCAAATTCAGACTCAAATTGAACAAAACAGGAAAAACCGCTCGACCATTCAAGTATGACCTCAATCAAATCCCCTATGATTATACAGAGGAAGTGAGAAATAGGTTTAAGGGACGAGATCTGATAGAGAGAGTGCCTGATGAACTATGGAATGAGGTTCGTGACATTGTACAGGAGACAGGGATCAAGACCATCCCCATGGAAAAGAAATGCATAAAAGCAAAATGGCTGTCTGGGGAGGCCTTATAAATAGNAAGATGATGCTGTGAAAGTGCTACCCTCAATATGCCAGCAAATTTGGAAAACTCAGCAGTGGCCACAGGACTGGAAAAGGTCAGTTTTCATTCCAATCCCAAAGAAAAGCAATGCCAAGAAATGCTCAGACTACCGCACTGTTGCACTCATCTCACATGCTAGTAAAGTAATACTCAAAATTCTCCAAGCCAAGCTTCAGCAATACATGAACCATGAACTACCTGATGTTCAAATTGGTTTTAGAAAAGGCAGAGGAACCAGAGATCAAATTGCCAACATCCGCTGGATCATGGAAAAAACAAGAGAGTTCCAGAAAAACATCTATTTCTGCTTTATTGACTATGCCAAAACCTTTGACTGTGTGTATAAGAATAAACAGTGGAAAATTCTGAAAGAGATGGGAATACCAGACCACTTGACTTGCCTCTTGAGAAATCTGTGTGCAGGTCAGGAAGCAACAGTTAGAACTGGACATGGAACAACAGACTGATTCCAAATAGGAAAAGGAATACGTCAAGGCTGTATACTGTCACCCTGCTTATTTAACTTCTATGCAGAGTACATCATGAGAAACACTGGACTGGAAGAAACACAAGCTGGAATCAAGATTGCCAGGAGAAATATCAATAACCTCAGATATGCAGATGACAGCACCCTTATAACAGAAAGTGAAGAGGAACTAAAAAGCCTCTTGATGAAAGTAAAAGAGGAGAGTGAAAAAGTTGGCTTCAATCTCAACATTCAGGAAATGAAGATCATGGCATCCGGTCCTATCACTCCATGGGAAATAGATGGAGAAACAGTGGGAACAGTGTCAGACTTTGTTTTGGGGGGCTCCAAAATCACTGCAGATGGTGACTGCAGCCATGAAATTAAAAGATGCTTACTCCTTGGAAGAAAAGTTATGATGAACCTAGATAGCATATTGAAAAGCAGAGACATTACTTTGCCAACAAAGGTCCATCTGGTCAAGGCTATGGTTTTTCCTGTGGTCATGTATGGATGTGAGAGTTGGACTGTGAAAAAACTGAGCACCAAAGAATTGATGCTTTTGAACTGTGGTGTTGGAGAAGACTCTTGAGAGTCCTTTGGACTGCAAGGAGATCCAACCAGTCCATCCTAAAGGAGATCAGCCCTGGGTGTTCTTTGGAAGGAATAATGCTAAAGCTGAAACTCCAGTACTTTGGCCACCTCATGCGAAGAGTTGACTCATTGCAAAAGACTCTGATGCTGGGAGGGATTGGGGGCAGAAGGAAGAGAGGACAACAGAGTATGAGGTGGCTGGATGGCATCACCGACTCGATGGATGTTAGTTTGAGTGAACTCCGAGAGATGGTGATGGACAGGGAGGCCTGGTGTGCTGCAGTTCATGGGTCGCAAAGATTCAGACATGACTGAGCGACTGAACTGAACTGAACTGAAAAGACAAGGAAAGGGAAAAGCCCATGGAAATGCAACAAAGTGTATCCCAGATGAGAGTAAGAACTTTAGGTGAAACACATATACCTCCTTCTTGGCTAGCCCAGTTTGCATACGGCAGGCTTGGACGGCGAGATGGGGGCAAGACAAAATGTATAAAAGGAGGAAGCTGAGACAAATTGATGCCTCTCCTTTGGGGTCAGCCTGCCCTCAAGCCTTGAGGGTGTACTTTCCTTTGCAAGCAGAATAAAACTCTGAGCTCTAACAGAGCTGTAACACTGGTCAGCTGTTTCAAATTGTTGCTGTGGAAAGACGGAACCAAGGAAATTACATATTCCGCCAAAATATTTGGTGCCATGACTCAGATCTAACCTGGTTGAAACAACCTCAGCTTGGTCCCAGTGAAGTGGAGACCAAGTACAGCAGTTGCCAACTTGGTGAAATCTCACGTGGTGGAAACTGAACACAAAGGAAACCCAGTGCAGTGGAAATGACAAGCCGCCAAACAAGCTGGAAACCAGGATAACAAACAAACTCAGCAGAAAGCTCACGCAGATCAGTCTCAGATTCCAGAACATCTCCAATTAAGGTAGGAGGTCCTCACCCCTATGGCTGGAAGGACATATGGCTAACAAAATATTAATTCCTTCACAATATCCATTTCTTTTTTCCTTGAACCCCTTGCTAACAGGCAAGTGGCAGTGGATGCAATTGAGGGACTCTGGCAGGGGCTACTCCCCAGTGCATCCCAAAGGCTCCACTATCTGCTGCACCCTAGTAGCTGTTGCCCAAGTGGGTGAGGGTTCTTCTTTCCTTAACCTCCTTTTTGTCAAGGATCAGGCCAATGAGAATTGTGGGTACAGGTCAGGCATTTAATAGTTTTTCTGGCAGGTTATGAAGGGGGTTCCTTGGCACATTTTTTCCACTGCTTTTTCCTCCCCTCCTTCAGCTTCTCTCTCCATCTATGCCACAAAGTATTGGGCAGGTCATCATCTTTCCATTTCTGAAAGTTGTGTTTGAAACTGTTTACCTAAGATAGGGATCTGAACCCATGTGACAGGGACTCTATGCTATGCTCAGTCACTCAGTCACTGCAAATTGAGCCCAGCCAAAACCTACAGTGCCTGATTTCAGGACCTAATAAAGCTCAGGTTCTTGATGTCTCATTGCAAAAAGAATTCAGTGAGAGACGCAGAGTAGGTAAGAGGTAGATGTGTTCAGATTCAGAGAGAAGTACACTCCACAGAGTGTGAGGCCATAGCAAAGGGTGTATGGGGTGGCCACACAATGTGGCATGGTTATTTTTTTATGAACTGGATTTCATATGCTAATGAGTGGGAGGATCATTCTAACAATTGGGAAAACAACCACTCCTTGATCTTTTGGTAGTGCCTTGGAACTGCCATGGCGCCTCTGGGTGTGTCATTTAGTTTGCAGATTAGAGGATCCAGGTTTAGTTGGATTTAGCTTGTCTGCCATCTTGGACCCATTCGATTTAATGGGTTTATGTTATACCCTTGGGCCATGTCATTCTTTCAAAAGTTGTGCCCCGCCCTCTTCTGTTCTGTTTCATGCTCTCTTCCTGAGCCCCATACAGGCCCACAATGTTGTATCTGCAATCTTCTGGTGAGACAACAAGAAAATACCTGGCCCTTGGGAAGGAAATGCTATATAATATCCAACCCCTCTAGAGATTCAGGCCTTCATCTTCCATGTGTCCTACAATGTGTGGGACAACAGTATCTCTCAGTGGAAACACACAATGCCTGCTAGAAGACCATCCCTTGGTGGCATCCATTCAAGGGCAATTGGGTTTCCAGGGACAATGTTTGCCACTTTAGGGGTTAGCCCTACAGGTTATTAGGGCCAAAAGCCTTATCACCCTTCTAAAGCTACAAACATACCCCCAGATCATATTTTCCACTCCATTTCAATCATTCATTCAGTCTGTTGCCTCTGATCATTTTGTTCTTAAGCCACTTACTAACTCCAAAAACCAGGAACCTGTCCCCTCTGGAGAGAACATACATTGCTCCACCCAGCCTATAATTAAAGTACTCTTAATGACCCTATCAGGACAAGATAACCCACTCCTTTGTTACTACTTCTGTTATTACCTAGAGTGGGTCTATGATACTGAAATAATTACTCTTAAAAATATCATAGGTCAGTTCAATTCAGTCCCTCAGTCCTCTCTGACTCTTTGCAACCCCATGAATTACAGCACGCCAGGCTTCCCTGTCCATCACCAACTCTGAGTTTACTCAGACTCATGTCCATTGAGACGGTGATGCCAACCAACCATCTCATCCTCTGTCATCCCCTTCTCCTCCTGCCTTCAGTCTTTCCCAGCATCATGGTCTTTTCAAATGAGCAACTTCTTCACGTCAGGTGCCCAAAGTATTGGAGTTTCAGCTTCGGTATCAGTCCTTCGAATGAACACTAAGGATTGATCTCCTAATTTAGGATGGACTGGTTGGATCTCCTAGCAGTCCAAGGGACTCTCAAGAGTCTTCTCCAACATTGCAGTTCAAAAGCATCAATTCTTTGGTGCTCAGCTTTCTTTATAACCCAAAACTCACATCCATATTTTAGGTAGGTAGAATAGGGAAACAGAGTCCAAAATGGCGGTGGCTAAGAAGAAGGAAGTCAAAGGACGGTCCAAGGACCAGAGTGAAGACTTCAGGTAGAACAAAGAGCACTCCTGGCTAAGCCCAATTTGCATAGGGCAGGCCCAGGTGGAAGAAACATATAAAAGGAGGAGCCAAAGTGTGCTCTCTCTCTCTTCCTCTCCTGTGAGCATGTGCTCTCTCTCTCTCTCTCTCTCTCTCTGTTCCTCTCCCGCGTCCATGTGCTCTCTCTCTCTCTCTCTCTCTTCCTCTCCTGCGTGTGTGAGCTTTTTTTCTCTCTCTCTCCCTCTCCCACGTGCTCCTCCACTCTATTCCCTTCAAATCTTTGGGTTGGCATACCCTCATGCTTCGAGGATGGATTCTCCTGCTATCTTCTAAATAAAATAGAGCTGTAACACTGATTTGCCCTAGAGCTGTAACACGGTTTGTCCAAGACCTGAGAGCTGTGATGCGCCAAGGGCTTTAATGTCCATCACTCCAAATCTTTGTTGTGATGAGACAAAGAACCGAGGAACATACACTCGCGTGACACATACATGACTACAGGAAAACCATAGCTTGGACTAGCTTTGACTGGATGGAAGTTTGTTGGCAAAGTAATGTCTCTGCTTTTTAAAATGCTGGCTAGGTTGTTGATGACATTTCTTCCAAGGAGCTAGTGTCTTTTAATTTTATGGCTGCAGTTAGACTCTGCAGTGATTTTGGAGCCCCCCAAAATAAAGTATCTCACTGTCTCCCCATCTATTTGCCATGAAGTGATGGGACCAGATGCCATGATCTTAGTTTTCTGAATGCTGAGCTTTAAGCCAACTTTTTCACTCTCCTCTTTCACATTCATCAAGAGGTTCTTTAGTTCTTTGCTTTCTGCCATAAGGGTGGTCCTATCTGCATATCCGAGGTTATTGATGTTTCTCCCAGCATCTCGATTCCAGCTTGTGCTTCATCCAGTCCAGCATTTCTCATGATGTACTCTGCATTTAATTTAAATAAGCAGAGTAACAGTATACAGCCTTGACACACTCCTTTCACGACTTGGAACGAGTCTGTTGTTCCAGGTCTTGTTCTAACTGTTGCTTCTTGACCTGGATACAGATTTCTCAGGAGGCAGGTCAGGTGGTCTGGTGGTCCCATCTCTTTAAGAGTTTTCCACAGTTTGCTGTGATCCACACAGTCAAAGGCTTTGGCATAGTCAATAGCACAGAAGTAAATGTTTCTCTGGAACTCTCTTGCTTTTTTGATATTCCAAAATATGTTAGCAATTTGATCTCTGGTTCCTCTGCCTTTTCTAAAACCAGCTTGAACATCTGAAAGTTTTCGGTTCACATACTGCTGAAGCCTGGTTTTGAGAATTTTGAGCATTATTTGCTAACGTGTGAGATGAGTGCAATTGTGTGGTAGTTTGAGCATTCTTTGGCATTGCCTTTCTTTGAGATTGGAATGAAAACTGACCTTTTCCAGTCCTGTGGCCACTGCTGAAATTTCCAAATTTGCTGGTATATTGAGTTCAGCACTTTCATAGCATAATCTTTTAGGATTTAAAATAGCTCAGCTGGAATCCCATCACATCTACTAGCTTTGTTCATGGTGAGGCTTCCTAAGGCCCACTTGACTTCACATTCCAGGATGTCTGGCTCTAGGGGAGTAATCATACCATTGTGATTATTTGAGTCATTAAGATCTTTTTTGTATAGTTCTGTGTATTCTTGCCACCTCTTCTTAATATCTTCTGCTTCTGTTAGGTCCATACCATTTCTGTCCTTTTTTGAGCCCTCCTTTGCTCTTTGCATGAAATGTTCCCTTGGTATCTCTAAATTTCTTGAAGAGATCTTTCCCATTGTATTGTTTTCCTCTATTTCTTTGCACTGATCACTGAGGAAGGCTTTTTTATCTCTCCTTGCTATTCTTTGGAACTTTGTATTCAGATGGGTATATCTGAATACCCTTTCCTTTTCTCCTCTGCCTGTCACTTCTCCTCCTTTTACAGCTATTTGTAAGGCCACCTCAGACAGACATTTTGCTTTTTTTGCTTTTCTTTTTCTTGGGGATGGTCTTGATCCTTGTCTCCTGGACAATGTCACAAACCTCCATCCATAATTCTTCAGGCACTCCGTCTGTTAGATCTAATTCCTTGAATCTATTTGTCACTTCCACTGTATAATTGCAAGGGATTTGATTTAGGTCATACCTGAATGGTCTAGTGGTTTTCCCTACTTTCTCCCATTTAAGTCTGAATTTGTCCATAAGGAGGTCATGATCTGAGCCACAGTCAATTCCTGGTCTTGTTTTTGCTGATTGTATAGAGCTTCTCCATCTTTGGCTCTAAAGAATATAATCAATCTGATTTTGATATTGACCATATGGTGATGTCCATGTGCAGAGTCATCTCTTGTGTTGTTGGAAGAAGGTGTTTGCTATGACCAGTGGATTCTTTTGGCAAAAACTCTATTAGCCTTTGCACTGCTTCATTCTGTCCTCCAAGGCCAAATTTGCCTTTACTCCAGTTATTTCTTGACTTCCTAATTTTGCATTCTATTCCCCTTTAATGAAGAGGGTATCTTTTTGGGTGTTAGTTCTAGAAGATCTTGTAGGTCTTCATAGAACCTCTTATGGAGGATTAGGGGGAGAAATCAATGACTTACCTTCCCTCAAAGCAATAGAGGATAAGGCTTATGGCTATTTCACCAGGTTCTCTGTCTCAGGGCACAGGCTTGGATTGCTTTACAACATGATCTATTCCCATCCACAGTGGGCAAGCCACCAATGAGCTAAGATTACAACCCCTTAATCCTATACAGCACTAGTCATGTTAGAGACCTTGGGGATGCCCAATTCCAGTCTAGGGGTCTCCCATGAGGTCAACCTGCCTAGGGTCTGGTCCCAGGAGGTTGTCATGATTCAGCCTATCTGGGGACCCACCAGCCTGTGGGGCAGAGAAGGCAATGGCACCCCACTCCAGTACTCTTGCCTGGAAAATCCCATGGGCAGAGGAGCCTAGTAGGCTGCAGTCCATGGGGTCGTGAAGAGTCAGACACAACTGAGTAACTTCACTTTCACGTTTCACTTTCATGCATTGGAGAAGGAAATGGCAACCCACTCCAGTGTTCTTGCCTGGGGAATCCCAGGGGTAGGGGAGCCTGGTAGGCTGCCGTCTATGGGGTTGCACAGAGTCGGACACGACTGAAGTGACTCAGCAGCCTGGGGCGGGGGCGGGGGGGGGGCTCCCAGGAGATCGACCTACCTTGACTTGCCTAGGGATTTGGTCTCTGGGATGTTGTCACACCTCAACCTACTCGGATCTGCCAGTCCATTGTCCCAGAAGGTCAACATGCCTCGACCTTCCCAGGGACCCAATTCTCTGGAGGCTGACATGCCTCGACCTGCCTGGGGATCAGCACCCTAACCCAGGGATGCCCAGCTCTCAAGTTGCAACAGTACTGGGTATGGTAAGCTTTAGAAAGACCAATCCCTAAGGAAGTCCACCAATGGAAATAGAAGGAAGCCTATTACTTGTGGGACTGTGCCCAGTCCAGCAATAACTCTGAAGTCCAACAATAACCCTAGTGCCTTTCTGGAAAGTCTAAAAAGGCCCTCCAAAAGTTTACCAATCTGGACTTAGACTCTTATAAGGTACAGGTGACTTTAAAGGACAAATTCCTGTCCCAATGTGCATTAGACATCAGGATACAGTTACAACAGCTACAGCAGAAACACCCTGCTCCCTCTTTAGATGAGATCGTCCAGACAGTCACCAATACCTTTTATAACAGAGGACAAGAGAGGGAGGCCAAGGCTCAGGCAAGGAAAGAGATAAGGCATGCCCACATGCTGGCCACCTTCAGGGAAGCCCTATGGCAAACCTCGAGCCCTAGAAGGACAAGGCATGAGGCAAATGCCTAATCTGTAGACAGGCAGGACATCGGGCCAAAGAGGGTCCAAACTGTGGCAAGTCTCCTAAAAGAGCTTGCTACAAATGGCATCAATTGGGACATTGAGTGGCATGCTGCCCTGGGGACTCAAGAGCCTCAAGGTCAAGCGCCAAGCCTTCCCTCACAGGACTGAAGCAGCCTGCTCCAGCCAGCCGTCTTGTCACAGATTATCATCATGGGGTTAGAGCCAAGGGTGCAACTGGATGTAGCAGGTTGGTCCGAGAATTTCTTGGTTGACACAGGGGCTACCTACTCTGTCCTGACCTCCTACTCCAGAGCCTTCTCCTCCTGAACCTGTACCATTTTGGGTGTTACAGGAAAAACAATTACAAAAAGATTCACCCAAGCACTTCTTGCTGGGATGGACAAATATTTTCCCACCAGTTTCTGGTGGTCCCTGAGTGTCCTACTCCCTTATTGGAAGAGATCTTTCCCTGCCTTCGAAATCTTGCAGCTACTGCAGTCCTGATAGAAGATGTTCAAAAAACTCTCTCTTGGGAGCAAACTATTTTTCCCAGCCACCAAGTGAAACAACTCCTGAATGGGAGAGGCCATTTATGGATGTCTGGTCAAAGTATCCTCAGGTATCAAGTAGTGCTGATGGAAATCCAGGCCTGATTAAATCTCCTTGTGAGGTTCTTAAGCCAGCTACCCTCCTGCCTACCCCCAAGGGCTCTCTCTCCCCTTTCACTCTTGCCTAGAAACTTCAGACTATTGGACAAAACCCTGAGAGGGATTGTGAGAAGATCCTCAGACCAATGCTCAGGAAATCTGGTACACTGATGGAAGCAGCTTTGTCTTAGATGGAAAAAGAAGAGCTAAATATGCAGTAGTCTCCAATTTTGAGACCATAGAGGCTAAACCTTTGTCATCAAGTACTTCAGCCCAATTGGCTGAGCTCATAGACTGATTTGAGCTTTAGAGCTGGAAAAAGGAAAAAGAGTAGACATTTACATTCATTCCAAGTATGACTTTCTGGTGCTACATGCACATGCTGCTATTTGGAAAGAGGCCACTTGACCACCCAAGGATCCCCAATCAAGTATGGTGATTAGATCCAACAAGTATATGCTTGTGTGGTGTCAACCAGGACGCAAAAGACTCTAACGAGCCACCACTATATGCTATAGGGATTCTAGTCCTAATTAAAGTCTGGAAAGATGAGTCCCCAGTGGCTCAACTCCAGCCCACATGGAAGGGCCCCTATCCTGTAGTACTTTCTACCCCCACAGCAGTCAAGGTACCAGGATCTAACTCCTGGATTCGCTACTCATGAGTCAAGCCATGGAAGAAAACAGAAGAGGACACTCAATACACCTGTGAGCCCCTGGGAGAGCTCAGATACAGGACTACAAATGAGTGCCAATCTAATGAACACCCTCAAAATTAAGTTTCTGGGGATAAGATTTTTCAAGATAGCTCTGAAGAGCCAACACAGGTTGGCAAGGGTTGTACTCCAAAAGGGAAAGGAGACAGATCTCCTGATCCATGAACAAGGAGAGACTTGAGCCATCTTGAATGAAATGTGATGTTTCTGAGTAAATAACTCCAGCCAAGTTAAAGAAAGTCTTACAGTCCTCAAGAAAAACATTCAGACCCTACGGCATCTCAAAGAACCAACTGGAGAGTTCTCAGAATGGCTACAATCTCTTTTTGTGGGATCCTTCTCCTGGTGAAGGGGGATTTGGAGTTAGCTAATGCCCCTACTTGGAGAAGGCAATGGCAACCCACTCCAGTACTCTTGCTTGGAAAATCCCATGGACGGAGGAGCCTGGCAAGCTGCAGTCCATGGGGTCACTAAGAATCGGACTCGACTGAGCGACTTCACTTTCACTTTTCACTTTTATGCATTGGAGAAGGCAATAGCACCCCACTCCAGTACTCTTGCCAGGAGAATCCCAGGGACGGGGGAGCCTGATGGGCTGCTGTCTATGGGGTCACACAGAGTTGGACACTACTGAAGCAACTTAGCAGCAACAATGCCCCTACTGGGCTTCCCTGGTGGCTCAGAGTGTAAAGCATCTGCCTGCAATGTGGGAGACCCACATTCGATCCCTGGGTTGGGAAGATCCCCTGGAGAAGGAAATGGCAACCCACTCCAGTATTCTTGCCTGGAGAATTCCATGGACAGAGGAGCCTGGTAGGCTACAGTTCATGGGGTCGCAAAGAGTTGGACACGACTGAACTACTTCAACACCCCTAATAAGCCCTGTAATCACCATATTGATACTGCTTATGATTGCTCCATGTATTATCAATTGTCTAACCCATTTTTTCTCTGCCCAGGTCAACAAACTACAACATGCAAGCCAGTTCAACAAGGATATATAAAACTATACCCAACCACAGAAAATATTGTTCACCCATAGATGGACACCATTATAAGGACTCTGTGGCTTGAGACTAGCAAGAGGGAGAGGCCCAATGCCCCTCACCATTCCAGCTCACAGGAAGTAGCCAGAGAGACCTCAACGCCCCTATTCCCAAAGAATTGGGCCTNTAGAAAGCCTAAATGATTATCACTAGTTGCTAAAATATGGCTTTTTAAAACTTACAAATAATAACAGATTAAAAACATGATCATCCTAATCTATATTCTAATCAAATCTCTGTAAAGGGAATTCAATATTTTAAATTAAAACTATCTTCTGAATGTGTAAATCAAAATTATGCTTATAAATACTAATTAGATTAAGTTTAATTAAATCTGTTATTCATAATAGAAATTTTATATATCATTAAAATTATATGCCAGAAGTAATTACTGAAAAAAAAATCTAGTTTTGCAAAAATCCCATACAAACTTTTATAGCAGACTCCACAGTTTCACTTTATATGTGTGCCATACTGTGCTTAGTCCCTCAGTCATGTCCAATTCTTTGTGACCCCATGGACTGTAGCCCACCACACTCCTCTGTCCATGGGGATTCCCCAGGCAAGAATACTGGAATAGGTTACCATACCTCCCCCAGGGGATTTTCCTAACCAAGGGATTGAACCCAGGTCTCCTGCATTGCAGGCAATTCTTTACCATCTGAACCACCAGGGAAGCACTTCACATAGTGTTTCTGAAATGGATTAGTTGGAGAATTATTTACCATCTTACAAAATAAGTTTCTTTTTTCCCTCTATACAGCAACAACAACAAACGTTTCTATTCAATTCACTTACAGGGTGGGTTGAAGGGAAAACTTGGAAAGAAAGACATTCATAATAGGTGTCCCCACACCCCTCTTCTCTCCATCTAGTAACAAGAACAGAAACAAAGAGTCACACAGTAAATTCTCACATAAAGTAGCAGCTACAGAGCAGAGCTTCTATCTTAAAATTGTAATTTTTGACCTTGTTTTTTTCTTAAATATAATCCATGTATTCAAAGTAAGGGCTTCCCTGGTGGCTCAGTGGTAAAAATCTGCCTGCAATGTAAGAGAGGCAAGTTCAATCCCTGGGCCTGAAAGATCCCCTTGAGAAGGAAATGGCAACCCACTTCAGCATTCTTACCTGGGAAATCCCATTGTCGGAGGAGCCTGGTAGACTACAGTTCATGGGGTCACTGAGTCGGACATGACTGGTGACTAAACAACAATAACATCATCCAAAGTAGTGAAGACATTGAATAAGTATTAGATGCAAGCTATTCTGTGTTTGAAAGCATGTATTTTTCCACAGTGCGTCATATACATTAATATACAATGAAATTGTTGTTCAGTGGCTCAGTCATGCCCAACTCTTTGTGACCCCATAGACTGCAACATTCCAGGCTTCCTTGTCCTTCACCATTTCCCAGAGTTTGCTCAGACTCATGTCCATTGAATTGGTGATGCCATCCAACCAGTTTGCCCTTCTCCTTCTGCCTTCAGTCTTTCCCAGCATCAGGTTCTTTTTTTTTTTAATGAGTCAGCTCTGTGCATTCAGGAAATATTTGGTTTCAAATGTTAAATTTCTCCCTGAAGGGTAAGCATACATTACCATCTCAATCTCTAATAGTAATTTATCTTTGTCTTTATATGTCAGTGATGAAGAATCAATGTCATATTGATGATTTTTCATAACACTACAGAATAAACAATCATGGTGGCTGGGCTAAAACAAAAGATCATATCATCAAATAAGATTCACACAAATAAAAAGCCATATACCCAGTGACAAGCTTTACTAGTAATTTCAAATACAAAATGAAGGAAAAGGCAGACAAAGCATGGAGAAACTTGGACATCTCACTTGTTCTCTACATTTTTCTTCTCACATGGGGCATGTGCTCTCCAATCCAGATTAATAGGTGAGTCTGGGATAAAACTGAGTGAACATTGAATTTTATCCATAACTCCCATGAAAAAGAAAAAGGCAACATGCTTCCTTCATGCATAATAATCCTCTAAATTATGCACTTAGACAAAAGTGACATAACCACTAGATGATCTATCTGATCAAATTTTCTAATTCATAATGTAACCCTTATCTTGAATACCTCCACCATGGTGCTTTCTACTCTCTTTTTTAAAATCCAGGTCTTCCTGAGCATCATCTATATCCCTCACAGACATGACTAAACATCAGAGCTTCTCAACCTTAACTTTATAAACATTTTTGGCTGGACACTTCTTTGTTGAGAGGACTGTTTTGTACACTGTAGGATGTTTAGCAACATCCCCGGCCTCTCTACCCATCAGCGGTTGGTAGTAGTCACTCTGCCGTGATGTCTCCCTGCAATACCAAATAAACGGTTCTGAACTACCAATTGCACTAGACTGAGAACCACTGCTATTTATTGAGCACCCTTATCTGGCAATTCTAAGAAATTTTAAATACCAGATGTCAGATCATCCAAAAGGCCCAAGATCCTTCTCTGTAGGTTTTGCAAGCCGATTTCAGCCACTTAGATAATCTGTCTAGAATCTAAAGATGGATTCAGCCCCTTATCCAAGTGTATTCATTCTCAACCACAATTCTCATAACTGGATTGCAATTTCTCCAGGCTGGAATAAAACTGACATGGTGCTTTCAGTCATAAGAATGGGTACACTGTTTTTCTCAAGTCACCTGAACATTTTCCTTCAGTTGAGTCGGTCATCATTTCCCCCACCATATCTTTGTGTCTCCTCTTTGTACTCTTTCACGTGACTTGGATCCATTCAGTTCAGTTCAGTTCAGTCGCTCAGTCATGTCCGACTCTTTGCAACCCCATGAATCGCAGCACGCCAGGCCTCCCTGTCCATCACCAACTCCCGGAGTTCACTCAGACTCAGGTCCATTGAGTCAGTGATGCCATCCAGCCATCTCATCCTCTGTCGTCCCCTTCTCCTCCTGCCTCTAATCCCTCCCAGCATCACAGTCTTTTCCAATGAGTCAACTCTTCACATGAGGTGACCAAAGTACTGGAGTTTCAGCTTTAGCATCATTCCTTCCAAAGAAATCCCAGGGTTGATCTCCTTCAGAATGGACTGGTTGGATCTCCTTGCAGTCCAAGGGACTCTCAAGAGTCTTCTCCAACACCACAGTTCAAATGCATCAATTCTTTGGCATTCAGCTTTCTTCACAGTCCAACTCTCACATCCATACATGACCACAGGAAAAACCATAGCCTTGACTAGACGGACCTTAGTCGGCAAAGTAATGTCTCTGCTTTTGAATATGCTGTCTAGGTTGGTCATAACTTTTCTTCCAAGGAGTAAGCATCTTTTAATTTCATGGCTGCAGTCACCATCTGCAGTGATTTTGGAGCCCAAAAAAATAAAGTCTGACACTATTTCCATATACCCCAAATATGTTAACTGAGCCAGAGAGCCATATAGTTCCCTCTGAATAATATGTTGACTTCCTAAGAGCTAGATTACATAAATCATCTGAGATTAGAAAGCACTTCAGACCATTCATCTAACATCATTTGCATTGGGATCATTTAATTAGGTGTCCTTCTGGTCATGATAAAGACTGTTAAGTTCACATGTACTTGCAGTATTCCAATTACTTAGAAAATTATTCCATTTATGGATGAGGGAGTGAGTGGGATACATACTCCTCTCAGGGTAGTTCTGTCACCTCTATTCCATAGACTTATACAGTAAATTAACTGTAACACCCAGAAGCATCTGCTTATAGAGGTTTATAACCACTTTGAGGAGATAATTATCAAAAATCACTTCTCTAAGAAATGTCCAGTTACATGCACTATATCCTAGGGGAATTCTGTAATCTCATATCTATGCATATGTTTACCTATATTATAAATGGTGAATACAGCTGCTTTATAAAATACTGATCACATATAAAGTAATTCTTCATAGAGTTAAAATATTTTATTTTTAGAGATTTAAACTCTGAAAAGTTTATATTGTTTAAAAACATCTTTAAATCCAGCTTCAAGTTCTAACCTTTAAAAAATAACTTTTAAGAAAGGCCTACAAGACAATTCTTCCTCCTTTCACTTTTTTAGTAACAAAAGTCCAACAAAACAGTTCTATTTTATCCTTAGACCTTTGTCTATAACTTAAAGACAATATCTTACATATTTTAAAAACAAAACAAAGGTCAAATTGCATGGCTTAACCACAAATTGTTGGATGCATTGTAATATGCATCCAATAGAGGCTAACATGCATCCAATAGACAATAGAGGTTTTTAAAAAGTATTGATGAGAAAAGATTGTCCACTTCTTTGGACTTTAACAAATTTAATCAAGTAGTACAGAAAAATTCAAAGTTAAAGAAAATTTCCAATATTGATTTCTCTTAATTTGGAAATTCTAAAATTGGTTATATTATTTAAATATGGTTAAATATTTTCTTAAGGGTTTATGCAAAGCATGTTTCCTGGAATAAACATAATTATCTCAAAGCTCTTGTTTAATGATAGCCATCATAAAAGCAACAAAACAACAACAACAACAACAACAAAATCTCAGACATCCAATCAACCTGGCCATTTTTTCAATATTTATTGTTAGTAAATTGGCCTCCTGAAATTGCTCTACAGAGTCATGATTAAATAAATAACCCTAGTGGTGCTACCATTGTCTATGTGAGAAACAGCCTGATTTCAAATAAAAATCTGCTGTTAAGAGCATTTGCCTTTATTATTCTGACTTATTTTCTTTCTTTTAAATTGAAATGTATTTAATATACAATATTAGTTTCAGATGTCAAACATAGTAATTTGGCATTTATATATGTTACAAATTGATCACCATAATGTTAGTGAAAGTGAAAGTCACCCAGTCGTGTCCAACTCTTTGTGGCCCCATGGATAGTCCATGGAATTCTCCAGGCCAGAATACTGGAGTGGGTAGACTGTCCCTTCTCCATAGGCTCTTCTCAACCCTGGGAACATCAAACTCAGGTCTCCCACATTGCAGGCAGATTCTTTACCAGCTGAGGCACACTGGAAGCAAAAGAACACTGGAGTGGGTATTCTATCGCTTCTCCAGTAGATCTTCCTGCCCCAGGAATCAAACCATGGTCCCCTGCATTGCAAGTGGATTCTTTACCAACTGAGCTATCAGGGAAATCCATAGTGTGAGTAGTAACCATCAGTTTACCAAAGTTATTACAATTTTATTGACTATGTTATTCCCTATGCTGTACATTTCATCCTCATGACATTTTTTTTACAACTGGAAGCTTGTACCTCTTGATCCTCTTTACCTATTTTTGCCCCAAACTGCCTTCCAGGGAAGGGTGCCTCTGGAGACCATCACTTTGTATCTATGAGTATTTGTATCTATGAGTCTATTTCTGTATTGTTTTTTAGAGTCTACATATAAGTAAAATCTTATGATATTTTCCTTTTTCTGTCTGACTTGTTCCATTTAGCATAACACATTACAGGTCTATCCACATTGTCACCAATGACAAGAATTCATTCTCTTTTATCGCTAAGGTTCCACGGTATGTATATATCACATATTATTTATCCATTTATCTATTGATGGGCATTAACACTGCTTTCATAGATTGCAAATAATGCTGTAATGAGCACAGTGGTGCATGCATCTTTTCAAGTTAGTATCTTAATTTCCTTTGGATAAATGTCCATATGTGGAAATGCTGGATTATATACTCTTTATTTTCTGAGGATTTGTCATGCTGTTTTCCACAATGGCTGTACCACATTACAATTTCTCCAACTCATGCAAAAGTGCTCTCTTTGCTCCACACCCTCAACATCATTTGTGTCTCGTTTTTTTGATGCTAGCCATCCTGACAGGTGTGAGGGGGAATTCTCATTGTGGTTTTGACTTGACTATCACTGATGCTTAGTAATGTTGTCCATCTTTTCATCTGTCTGTTGGTTGTTCCTGTTATTCTTGATATAGCATTCATATTGCAGCCATCTTTCCCTTCTCATCACACTTCAGTCTTCTCTCTCCTACCAGCTACTACGTAGGCCTCTCCTGATACATTGGCTTTAGCTGTTCTAAGGACAGCTCATATAATTAAGGTATAATGAGACAACAAATTAATTACATATGTGCTTTAATTTATATCAGTGTGTATTAATTTCTATCACTCAAATTTTAGAAATTTTAAGTTTGGAAATTTTATAAAAATTCATTTAACCATTACTCACCTAAATTGTTGGCAGGTACACTAATACCTCTGTTACATAGATACACCTTGTCAAAAGGGAAGAAAAAAAAGAAAAACTAGAGAGAGTTGATTATACGTATTTGTCTCAGTCGTGCATGATATCTTCATAACTTTTAAGTAGAATTCTGAGAAATGCTTAAATGCAATTTTTAGAAACTGATAAGTTAATGATGCCTTATAACTACAAAGTCTTTTCTACAAGATTTTCTGAGGTAATATTATATGAACCCTTCAGTCATTGTCTGGAAGGGACATTTTTCTATACATACTATTGGTTTCTTACTATGGAACAATTCCCTGGTGACTCAGACTGTAAAGAATCTGCCTGCAATGAGGGAGACCTGGGTTTGATCCCTGGGTTGGGAAGATCCCCTGGAGGAGGGCATGGCAACCCAATCCAGTATTCTTTCCTGGAGAATCCCAATGGATAGAGGAGCTTGGAAGGCTACAGTTCATAGTGTCACAAAGAGTCGGACACAACTGAGCGACTAAGCACAAAAATGGAAAAACTGGAAGCTAAGATCTGATGATATGACATGAGCCAAAGAAATCAAGCTGCTCTCATGAAGCTCACAATTTAGTGGAGGAGATATGGTAAAAGAAACACAACAATAAATTAAAAATGACAAATGATGGTCTGTGATATGAAGAACAAACTGGATGCCAATTTAGAGAAAATGGTAAGTGAGTAGGGTGAAGGTAAGAACCTTTGTCAAGAGGAGAGTCTGGAAGGATAACATTCAAGAGCTAACTTTCTAGTTGAGACCTTAAGAACAAAATTATATGATTCCACAGAAAGGGTGGCATGAAATGACATTACAGGGAATAGAAGCAACTGAATAAAAGGTCTTATAGAAGAACAAAGAGCTGGGCTTAATGCAAGAAGCTAAAAGAATGACCATTTGCAGCTTGGAGGCAAGATAAGAGCTTGGAGACACCAAAGACCAGATTATGAAAGAATTTATAGCACATAGTAAGGAATTAGAATTAATATTTGTTTTAATTGCAATGGGAAATCACTGAAGAGTTATACACAGCAAAACTTCATTAAATTGTATTCATATAACATTGTTAATAGAGAAATGATTGCAAGAGAATGAGAATGAAAGGAAACTATTTTGCTTTAGGACCCATGAAACATATAAAGTTAAGTATTATGACAACATAAATATTTGCTATTGAATTTAATATAGGAATGAAGTAACAGAAAGAATCATAAATGACCCAACAACTCAGCTTCTGGCTTAAGCAACTGGTTGAATATTTCTGCAAAATTTGGAGATGGAAAAGTCAAGGGAAAAAACAAGGAAGGGAGAGATTAGAGAAAAGACCATAGGAGTTCAGTCTTGAAGTCTGAAATGTCTTTAAGGCATGAAGTTTCTACAATTAGTAGAGTTTAGGAAAGAGACCTGAGATCTATACACCTGGGAGTCATCAACATAGAGAGAGTAATTAAAACCAAGCAGAGAAATCCCTGAGCAAATTTACATAGTTTTACTCATCAATACTAGCCTTATCTTAAGGTTGTTGTTTTCTATTTCAATTGGAACTCAGTGGTTTTTATCTGCTTGTTTAACTCTTACTTCCTGTATTGTCACTTCCACAGGATGGAATCCGGTTACATTGTTTATTTAGCACTAACAGGCTACCTGTCACTGAGACCTCTGTGCCTGGAACAAATACCACCTGTGTTTCCAGAATTGTGTATTCTGGCCTTTTTTTTTTTTTTTTTTTTTCATTATCACCTTTATTACCAGCCTTTATAGAAATTTGTTTTCTAGTGTCTCCCCATGAAAAAGATCTTCATGACTCAGATAACCACGATGGTGTGATCACTCACCCAGAGCCAGACATCCTGGAATAAGTCAACTGGGCCTTAAAAAGCATCAATATGAACAAAGCTAGTGGGGGTGATGAAATTCCAGTTAAGCTATTTCAAATCCTAAAAGATGATGCTGTGAAACTGCTGCACTCAATATGCCAGCAAATTTGGAAAACTCAGCAGTGGTCACAGAACTGGAAAAGGTCAGTTTTCATTCCAATCCCAAAGATAGGCAATGCCAAAAAATGCTCAAACTACCACACAACTGCAACTCACACACTAGCAAAGTAATGCTCAAAATTATCCAAGCCAGGCTTCAACAGTATGTGAGCCATGAACTTCCAGATGTTCAAACTAGATTTAGAAAAAGCAGAGGGACCAGAGATCAAATTGTCAACATCCACTGGATCATCGAAAATGCAACAGAGTTCCAGAAAAAACCTCTATTTCTGCTTTATTGATTATGCCAAAGCACTTGTGTGGATCGTACCAAACTGTGGAAAATTATTCAAGAGAAGGGAATACCAGACCACCTTACCTGCCTCCTGAGAAATCTATATGCAGGTCAGAAGCAACAGTTAGAATTGGACATTGAACAACAGAGTGGTTCCAAGTAGGTAAAGGAGTACATCAAAGCTATATATTGTCACCCTGCTTATTTAACTTATATGCAGAGTACATCATGAGAAATGAATCAAGATTGCTGGGAGAAATATCAATAACCTCGGATATGCAGATGGAATCACCCTTATGGAAGAAAGCAAAGAAGAACTAAAGAAAATCTTGATGAAAGTCAAAAAGGGGAGTGAAAAAGTTGGCTTAAAACTCAACATTCATAAAACTAAGATCATGGCATCTGGTCCCATCACTTCATGGCAAACAGATAGGGAAACAGTGGAAATGGTAACAGACTTTATTTTTCTGGGCTCCAAAATCACAATAGATGGTGACTGCAGCTATGAAATTAAAAGATGCTTGCTCCTGGGAAAAAAAGTTATGACCAATCTAGACAGCATATTAAAAAGCAGAGACATTACTTTGCAACAAAGGTCCATCTAGTCAAAGCTATAGTTTTTCCAGTAGTCATGTATGGATGTGAGAGTTGGACCATAAAGAAAGCTGAGCACCAAAGAATTGATACTTTTGAACTGTGGTGTTGGAGAAGACTTTTGAGAATTCCTTGGACTCCAAGGAGATCCAACCAGTCCATCCTAAAGGAAATCAATCCTGAATATTCACTGGAAGGACTGATGCTGAAGTTGAAACTCCAATACTTTGGCCACTTTCGAAGAACTAACTCAATGGAAAAGACCCTGATGTTGGGAAAGATTGAAAGCAGGAGAACGGAATGACAGAGGAAAGATGGTTGGCTGGCATCACAGACTCAATGGACATGAGTTTGAGTAAGCTCTGGGTTTTTGTGATGGACAGGGATATCTGGTGTGCTGCAGTCCATGGAGTCGCAGAGTCAGACACAACTGAGTGACTGAACTGAACTGAACTGATTGTATTTTACTGTCATAGGTAGGTCATTTATCTGTTGATGATGTAATGTATCACTATCTGATACATAGAATAAATTTTCAAGGCTTCCTCCTTTTATTCAATGCAGGGTCAAAAATNTCAAATTATATATTAAATTAAGAATATATATAAGAAACAAAATAATAATAGCAACTCAATAAAGATTTTAAAATTGATAATTCAAAGCTTATTTTCCAGCAAAATCAACAAAATAAAAACTAGAATAGTTGCTTAAAAGTTACTTGTAGTGAATTTAGCTTTTAAGTGAGTGAAAATCATTCAGTCATGTCCAACTCTTTGCGACCCCATGGACTATACTGTCCATGGAGTTCTCCAGGCCAGAATACTGGAGTGGGTAGATTTTACATTCTACAGAGGATCTTCCCAACCCAGGGATTGAACCCAGGTCTCCCACATTGCAGACATATTCTTTATCAGCTGAACCACCAGGGAAGCCCAAGAATACTGGAGTGAGTAGCCTATCCCTTCAGGAGATCTTCCTGACCCAGGAATCGAACCAGGTCTCCTGTATTGCAGATAGATTCCTTATAAACTGAGCTATCTCCTGCATTGTAGGTGGATTCTTTACCAACTGAGCTATCAGGGAAGCCCAATTTAGCTTTTAACTTCTGCTTTATATGAGAAAATAAGTTTAAATTATCAACTAGATGGGTAGTCTTTCAGATATTACAAATTTGCTTTTTTGTTGTTATTGTTTTGTTTTGTTTTTTAGTGTTTTACTAATTATGGGTTGACTAAAGTTGTAAAAATAAATAATAAAATATCTTTATTTTTTAAACTATTTTTATTTACTTCCCAGAGCCAATCTCACCCGAAAGCACTGAGAATCAAACATAAACCCCTAGATCCACAGGGCAGAGGCCAGTGACAACCAACAGACACCTGCAGGCCACCTCTCACGATAGGCCTTCCAGATTGAGCAAACGACTGAGAGAAAGCCCTCCAAGCACAGCCATCTAAGCAGTATAATTTGTAACATGTTCTGTTCTTAACCACATTTTTTGTATCTTCCAAGGACTCAATGCCAGTTACTGTGTTACTCAAAAAAAAAAAANAAAAAAAAAAAAAACCTATGAGAGAAATTAAATACTAAGAAATAAAACTGTAGATACAGTGGAGCTTTGGGGGGCTACATAATATTGTAATAAAACACTTTTTTTAAAATCCCTTTCCTCTCACCAAGAACAAATTTTCATTCCTTTGTTGATGATATTGTTCTCATTAGAAATCTATGTCTTATATCACACCAGGTCCAAAAGACTGTAGTATCACCTCATTATCAGCTTATTACTATAGAAGGACCCCCTGCATAGACAAATTTCCAAGAGATGATATCCCAAACATCTGGCTTTTCAGGACTCATTCATCCTTTTATTACTGAGTAATATATATAGCAAATACATATAAACATGAATAATTGAGTCATAAATCCAAACCTTACTTAAAATTAATTCAAGAAACTCTGATATATAATTAGAAAAAATATAATAATAAACCACTAAAACATTTCATCCTAATTCTACATGGACTTTCACAGAGTTGTCAATATAAAATGACCCAAAAATATAAATGGGTATTCAGAAAAAATATTTAATGACTGGCAAATTTGAAAATATACACTTGTATTCATTTCTATTTCAGGATACCTTGACCTCCTTCTTCAACATTATCAGCATTTTCTTTACAGCAACTGCTGATCCATAGATAATCTGGCCTAAAATTTTCAGAAAGCCTATGAATCATTTCACAAAACTAGGCTAAATTCAAGATAATCCAAAAATCTTGCTGGAGAATGAACATCTAAATATAATTACTATTTAGAGAAAGATATTCTACATACAGTGCTATGATTTGGGGGAAAATGCTAGTTAACAATCACTAGCCTTTTCTACTCGATCTTCAGAAAATTCAATTGCCCAAAATGCATTTTTAAATGCAGCAAAAATACAAAAGAATTGTCTCTAAATATTTCTTTCTTAATTATGCAAGTATGAAAAGTTGTGTGGTTAAAAATAGCACGATTTTCTGAAGAAATAATGTTTTTAAGTAATCAGCAAAAATCCCAGCTGGATGTGAAATAATCTTATTATCAAATTTAGTAAAGTACAGAGCAAGGCACAAGTGGCAATTTGCTGATGACATGGAGAGGGATGGATCTGGCAAAGCTGAAAAGTAAACACAGCTCTGGAGCTGCAAAGCTCCCCAGAGCCACATCTACACTCTCAGAGACAGAATAGGCACATTCTACCTACTAATCATATCTCTAAATAGCTAATGAATAGTTGTTTGGATCTGCCACTGATTGAAAGAGTTACATAAGGAAAAAATATCCCATGCAAGTTCAGTTTGGCTTATGTTCAAAAACAGAAGCTTTCAAATTCATTCTTCCCCCACTATGAAGCATTAGACCTATAGCCTAATATTCTGAAAACCTGAATTTGTTTTTAAAGCAAAGAGTTTGGGTTTGTTTTGTTTTGTTTTGGACTTGTAGACAATTTGTCAAACTCAAGTTTCTAATTCTTACTTTCTGTCTAGGTTACTGTTCCATTTTCTGTTTTAACCTCCTCAAATGCAAGATCCATTAAGTTTTAACTTACTCTGAACAGTACCAAGTATAATGCTATTTGTGAATAGGTGCTTAAAAGGCTCTGAGTGACAGAACGATGGTATTGACATATGGTCCCAGTAAAGAGCTGAAATTGTTAAAAAGTGGCAGGGAAGTATGAGCTTGCATAAGCAGGATCTTTATTTCTAAATGGTGACTGATTTGCCTAAAAGATGTGTAGTTAGTTGAACTGAAATAAAATAATTAGCATGGTCTTTCCTAACACTAAAAGCTTTAAATAAAAACAATAAGCCAGGACTCAATTCTTAGAAAAAAAATAAAAGGTCATATATCTGTTCCCCAGAAATTGAGTTGGTTTGGTGATAAAATTAATGCAGATATCAGAACATAATTTTGGCATTTAGTCTTCATCTTATTTTAATTCTTTTTCCAGAATTATGTTTTTTGATTATAACATCTAAAAACTTAAAGATTTTAATCAAATCTTGGAGCTGCTTCTTAACAGATGACTGATAATTACCCTTTATTCAAAGATTCCCTAAAATAGCAGCTAAGAAAGCTGGGTAATTATCACCATTTGGCAACCATGTGGCTTTGGGAAGGTCATTGTATTTCTCTCAAATTCTAGTGTTCCTTTAATATTTTATAAAAATATTATGTTTCTTTCTTGCAAATTTCACATGAACTGGAAAAAAGGTGTTTTATGTAATCAAACACAGCTCTACAAATGTTAGAGATTATCATTGTCATACTCATGATAGTGATGATAACAATGAGGAGATGAATTAGACTAGTTTTCATATATATTTTATACAAAGTAATCACTAGAGCTTTCACTGAAGAGGTGTTAGCAAAGGGAAAAAAGAAGACAAAGTTCTACATTTGTAAAAGTCATCTCTCTCACTCTCCATTACCTTAGTGTGTGATATACATTGCTTTGAATTACTTTTTTCTCATTATATCTTGGCTATATTCACTAAATTAATTGCCTTCTTTTAAACTGCTATACACATAATGTACCAAGATTTGAGGGTATTAAAGTTTATTATTTAACTAATAAAAACTATTCTAGTTGGTAAAATTCTGTATCTAAATCTTCTGTAGAGAATTTTCCCTAGAAAAATAAATAAACCCCTAGAATGAAATAGCATATAAACTAGCTATATTACCAATGAAACGTGTCTTTTCATTAAGGCATACAAAATGAACATTTTGCATGCTCCATTGCATCTTGTTGGATTCATATGACCAATTCTGGACATACTGGCAGAAGTAGTATATTTTCCATCCATGACTGGTCCCTAAATTTGCTATAAGATTTGCCACTTTTTTTTTTTTTTTTTTAGTCTCCTAGCCAGATGCAGGACACTAAATAATTTTATGTTATCCAGCCATGTGTATTTCTTTTTCTATGACTTGCTCATGTATATTGTTTTTCTGTTTTGTTCACCTCTTTCATTTTTATTTGTAAGATCTCTGTGTTGTTTAGTTGCTAAGTTGTGTACAAATTTTTTACAAACCCATGGAATGTAGCCTGCCCAGCTCCTCTGTCCTTGCATATACCAGGCAAGAAAGCTGGAGTGGGTTGCCATTTCCTTCCCAGAGATAGAACCTGTGTATCCTGCTTGGGAGGCAGGCAAATTCCTTACCACTGAGCCACAGGGAAGCCCCAAGATTTCTATATCTAGTAGTAAAAATATCTTTGTGTCCTATGTGAGGTAGGTAGAATTTCTGTAGGCCTATTGAATTTTTTTGCATAAATTTTGATCATGTAGAATGTTTTCAAAGATTCCGTCATCAAATTAATCTATTTCTTCTCTTTCATATTCTGGTTATGTTACCATATTTTGAAGAACCCCACTTTGTCCCCGCAGAAAGCACTCACAGAAAATAGCTCAATTTTTATGTTGTCTTCTAGAATTTAATTTCTAAAATAATATTACAAAATTGCTCCACACTTTTATTCTAGGTTATTTATAATTTTATTTTTAAAGTATTCTTCATCCAT
>SJYQ01003049.1:36867-61424 GCA_006410935.1 Redunca redunca | reverse complement strand
AGCAAATTAAGAATTCAACATTTTTCTTTATTTAACTTTGGCATGTTTTACCTAATAATTTGATTTTTCCATGTATTTTAATATATCAATGTGATGCTCACAAACCAACATGGTATTTTTCCTCCACAGCAGATGATATAATAATCTTTCTTGGATGCTTTTAGGATTCTTTATATTTAAATATTAGTCCATTTTTCAGAATATATTTAACCTCTACATTATTCTAATTATTTTATTGTTATAAACCCTTTCTGTGCACTGATTGAATTATTTTGTAAAAGCTGTTTTCTAAATTTTGTATAAGCAGTTTTCTAACAAACTGTGGAAAATTCTTAAAGAAATGGGAATACCAGACCACCTTACCTGCCTCCTGAGGAATCTGCATGCTGGTCAAGAAGCAACAGTTAGAACCAGATAATTAATAAAAAATTGTTCCAAACTGGGAAAGTACATCAAGGCTGTATATTGTCACCCTGGTCATTTAATTTACATGCAGAATACATTACGTGAAATGCCTGGCTGAATGAGGCACAAGCTGGAATAAAGATTGACGGGAGAAATATCAACAACCTCAGATATGCAGATGACACTACCCTTATGGTAGAAAGCTAAGAGGAACTGAAGAAGCTCTTGATGAAAATGAAAGGGGAGAGTGGAAAAGCTAGCTTAAAACTCAACATTCAAAAAACAAAGATTATGGCATCTGGTCCCATCACTTCAAGGCAAATAGATGGGAAACAATGGAAACAATGACAGATTTTATTTTCTTGAGCTCCAAAATCACTGTGGACAGTGACTGCAGCCATGAAATTAAAAGATGCTTGTTCCTTGGAAGAAAAGTTATGACCCACCTAGACAGCATATTAAAAATCAGAGACAGTACTTTGCCAACAAAGGTCCATCTAGTCAAAGCTATGGTTTTTCCAGTAGTCATGTATGGATGTGAGAGTTGGACTATAAAGAAGGTTGAGTGCCATAAAATTGATGCTTTTGAACTGTGATGTTGGAGAAGACTCTTGAAAGTCCTTGGACTGCAAGGAGATCCAACCAGTCAGCCCTAAAGGAAATCAGTCCTGAATATTCATTGGAAGGACTGATGCTGAAGCTCCAACACTTTGGCTACCTGATGCGAAGAACTGACTCATTGGAAAAGATCCTGATGCTGGGAAATACTGAAAGCAGGAGAAGAAGGGGACAACAGAGGAAAGATGGTTGGATGGCATCACTGACTCATTGGACATGTGTTTGAACAAGCTCCGGCAGTTGGTGATGGACAGGGAAGTTGGGCATGCTGCAGTCCATGGGTCATAAAAAGTAGGAAAAAACCGAGCAGTTGAACTGAACTGAAAATTGGGTTTATTTTGCTTGTTCCATTTGACCTATTCTCTTCTTCACAAATGCCTAGAATGCTTATGGTGATCAATCATTTTCTGGCTGTTACACCTATCAACTTCTCTGGAATAACTTATATCTTTGATCTTTTCCACCAAATTCTTTTATTTCCCAAATACTGTCTTTTATAACAATCCTGCTTTTCACAGCTTCAAAAAATGTTTCCTTTTTTTTCTAATACATTATTTTTTTTCTGCCAGTGTTTTTCCATCTCTTCCTTTTTACCCCTTCATTGATAATTATTTTAATCTCTTAATCAATCTCCAATTTCTGAAAATACACAACTTTTTATTTCTTTAATATTGTTCTTATTATTTAAACTATTCTTTAATTATTCTGGAGTAATATATTTACAAATGCCTGTTTCTAAGGTCTGTCTTTTATTTATTATATCCATTTTCTTCACTTTCTTAAAATTGCAGATAGTTTTGGCAATTTCCTAAGAAAAGTGAGGCTTCGTTATCCTTGACTTCATGGCTGAGTACTATTTTAACTGTATTCTTGTAATCTGAGTTGTAGGAGAGGAGATTGTTGGTTTATGATCATTTTTGAGTTTTTTAATTTGCTTGGGAGAAGCAGAATGTTTAATGTGCTAAGTGAACTGAGCAGCTCCAATTCAGATTTATCATTTTTTCATCTTTTGTTATTAAATTTTTATTCCTTGGTACTCAGAAGAATGCAATCCCAAATGAGCTCAGAATTTAGCTCTCACCTCCGAATTTAGTTTTTACATCCCTGAATTCTTAAGTCTAGTGTGGGTCTTGGTGGCTATATGTGTTTTGGTTTTGTTTGTTTTTAATAACTTTCAAGAAATTTCTGCTTAGGGAATGGTGGTCAGCAGCTCATGGATATGTTTCACATTCCTGTGTCTCTTCTTCTGTCACACTACATCAACTTCAAGCTGCTTTTATTTTTTCTGGTGCTCTGCCTGCAGAAACTTAACATTTCTTTCATCATTTTCTTGCCTTTCTTTTCCTTTTCTATGTGTGCACACGTATGCACATGTTTGCCTGTGTGCACAAGCGTACTTATATGCCTATGGATACTGTTTGGCTGACCTCTTTTTTTGAGAGAGAGAGAGAAATGTCAAAATATAGCAGTATCTGGGAGGTGCTTATCACATCATAGCGATTTAGTCTAAATTTCATATTTTCCATAATTTATGGTATACTGATACTGCTGATTCTTGATTTTTTGTATTTTTTTTTTCCATTTCAGATGATTCAGGGAAGGGAAATCAAGTCCATGTAGTCTTCTATTCTTACTAGAAGCATTGACTTTTGACTCTAAGGATTGATCTCTAGACTACTTCAAACTATGTGATTTAAAAAAAAAAAAGAATGAATCTGATTTTAGTATTAAAGAAAAAATCACCTCTATTATTCTTATACCCAGATTTGACAACTAAGAAGATTGTAGCTCTAATTTCCGTGATCCCTAATTCCTGAATATAAATAACTTCTTAGTGACTGAAAACCAAATATAGTACAACAAAGAAAGGAACAAAGAATGAGATTAAAGGCAATGACGATGGTTGACCCACCAGAGAAAATTCGAAGAACANAACAAAGAATGAGATTAAAGGCAATGACGATGGTGGACCCACCAGAGAAAATTCAAAGAACAGAGTTATGAATGTTAAGACTAAACTTAGTATTTATTGACATGCTTTTGAATTGTTCTTATTAATAAGAATGAAAAGAGAAAAGACCAAACAGTGGTAGACTGAACAAAGAGAAGGGTGATTATGGAAAGAAGTAAGAGTCAACAGAATGAGGTGCAGAGTCTGGCTCTTTGGACAGTGAAGTCTTTGGCTGGAACATGACACGTTGTTGAACACTACTTTGATGTGTGTGCTATTTGCTTTGCTGCTCAGTCACTTCCAACTCTGCAACCCCATGGACTGAGGCCTGCCAGGCTCCTCTGTCCATGGAATTCTCCAGGCAAGAATACTGGAGTGGGTGGCCATGTCCTCCTCCAGGGGATCTCCCCAGCCCAGGGATCAAACCCAGGTTCCCCACATTACTGGCAGATTCTTTACCATCTGGGCCACAACATCTGATAAGATGAGGTAAAAAAATTCTCTACCAAGCTACTGTTTGGTCCTCATGGGGTTATATACTCTCAACAAACATAAGTTCCATTAAAAATCTTCATTTAAACAGATTTTTCCCTTTCTTATGGAAAAGTTTAGAAACTTCAAGGTTGTCCTATAGCACTCAGAAAAGTCAGAATAATAATTTAAATAAAAATAAAGTTAGACTGACTGGTTGTTGTATGCACAGTTACAGTGAGGGAAAGGGTAAGAACTTATTGCAAATCAAACCATAGTGTATCCTCCTTTATTTTCATCTGCTAATATGGACAGCACATGGGTTTCACTGACTTTTATATTAACAATGTATTTACATAAATATTCACACAGAAAAGCATTCTGTTCCAATCAGAAAGCATGTCAGCATAACCCCATTTAACTGGAACATTATTCATTTCTTTTTCTCAAAATGCTGCCAATTATCAAACTGAAACCTCAGGCCAGTTATTCTGACAAACTAGTGGAGTTTAAAGCCTCATAATGGCTGTTCTCCATTGAGGGGGAAGAAGAAGAAAGTCGCTCAGTCATGTCTGACTCTTTGCGACCCCATGGACTGTAGCCTACCAGGCTCTTCCATCAGTGGGATTTTCCAGGCAAGAATACTGGAGTGGGTTGCCATTTCCTTCTCCAGATCTTCCCGATCGAGAGATTGAACCTGGGTCTCCTGCATTATAGACAGACGCTTTACCATCTGAGCCACCAGGGAAGCCTGATATTGAGGGGGATGGAGGGGTCTATTCTGACATCAATCTTACCTGTTACAACCAAAGACATCTTATCCATTGTTTCTTCTACTTTATTGTTGTTTGCCTGCTATATTCACTAACTCTTCAAAATAGGTGAAGTACCAAAGTTCTGACATGATTTATCCATTATTCTCAGAGTCTCCTATCTAAGGGGTTTTAACCTCACATTGCAGAATTCCAGGCATGAACTCTCAATTTCTCAGTTCCTTCCATCTTCTTCCTGCCTCCCCCGAACCCCAATTCTTCACACGGCAATATTCTTCTGTTCTGGCCCTTCAGGGTTAAGAAAAGATGTCCTTCTTCTTGTTGTGAGCCAAGCTTCCAACTGTTCTAATGATTAAAACCCCTCCTATATTCTCCTAGACTTATTCGTCATTGTATAGGCTTGCTATGAGTTATACTGTGAGCTTCCAAAATTCACATATTGAAGTCCTATCCCCAATACCTCTAAATACAATCTTACTTGAAAATAGGTCTGTCTACATAGTTAGATAAGATAAGGTCATACTGGAATAGGGTGGGCCCTTAATCCTGTCTGACTGATGTCTTTATAAAAAGATAAAATTTTGATACTGACACACAGAGAGAAAATGCCATGTAAAAACCAAGGCATAGATTGGAATGATGTATACAAGAGCCAAAGGTTGCCAATAAATCACCAGAAGTGAGAAGAAAGGCATGAACAGAACCTTCCCTAGTGCCTTCAGCATGGTCTTGCCATTACTTTGACCCTGGAATTCTAGCCTCCAGAACTATGAGATAATGTGCCAGGAGCCAGCATGAGGAATCCCACCTGTGACAAGGTCATGAGGAAGGAAGCCTGACAAAATGCAAGGATGTGATTAGGCTTCTGGGATTCCCCCTGGAATTTCCTGAGAGTGTACCACAAAAACCAAAAATCTGCCGGCTTTTGTACTCTGTTCTTCTGATATTCTCTGGAAAAAGTCAAATAAGGGCTTTAGTCTTCTGCATTTGAAAGGGATGTTTCAGTTAAAACCCCTCTGATAGCCCTCTAGCTTGCCTAACGGTTCCCCAGACCTCTTACAGCTTCTGAATTGCTTACAGCCCCCAACCGTGAGAGGCACAAAGCTTAAAGCATCTTAAAGATACGGAGCCTTTTCTAAAGAGCTAAAAATCATATCAGTGACAGGTTTTCACTGTTGACTCAATGATTGCCGCCAGGCCTCCATATTCTTTATCTTTTAGGCACCTGGGAGGATGTTAATCAATGTAAATGGGATATGGAAAATGATATATAGTAGTTTTGATGTTAGCAACACTAGACTTTTGAGTTAATTACTTTTCTTTGTTATATATCACTATATTCCTCTTGTGTCCTTGCTATGTAAGAATGTAACTTTATTTAGTGCTTTCTGAGAGTGGCACCAGACTTTGGGAAGAACAACATAAATAAGTCTTCTGGCTGACAAACCCTTATCAGAAAAAAGGCTGTAAAATGTTAATTGGCCCTTTTTGGCCAGAAGATGATGTAAATCACCTAAGACTTGTGTATACAATTAGGTATGCAGAGAGAAAAGCCTGGTTTTGATAAGAGTCTGGGCTGCTAACGCTGCATAACTTTGTGTTACCCACTGATCTCCATGTTTTATCAAAAGTATAAAAGGCCTTCTGAACAATAGAGGATGGAGCCAGTCACTGGACTGGTTTCCCCCATGTCTCCTCTTTACTCTAATTTCAGGCTGAATTCTCATCTGGAGTGCGGTGGCTCACCAAATCTACTTACTTGTCCTGGCTTTTAAGACCTTCGCGAAAGGGAGCCTAAGGTGGGGCACCCTTCGATATTCAAGTGGGCACCGGTGGCCCAACGTAGATGGTGCAAGCTCCTTGTCTGGAACTTTATTGGCCTTCCCCATAAGCCAAGTTATTCAGCCTTCTTTCTCCACTTAATTTTCCAACTACACTATTTCTCCCTAATCTAATTTTATAATCTTATATCTCTAAATACATAAGTTTTCCTTGCCAACGCCGTCCTCGCTTCAAATTCCCTGGATCCACCAGGGCTGGACCCTGGCAAGTGACGCCCAGAACAGGCTATTCGAAGGTAGGTTCTTCGGAGCAAAAGCTCCCCCCAGAGCACTCTCTGCTGCTCCCCCTGGAGTGATTTAATCACTCCTCCTGGAGTACTTTCGCTTACTCCCCCAGTGTTGAGTGTTCAGGACGGCTAGGACCCCACTCAGGGTGCTGCAGACCCCCCTGTAGGATAGACAGGGTGAGTAGGAGTGGGAAGTGTTGAAGGGTTTAAGAGAAACCTGGTTTTCTAGAGGTTGAAAGAAACCTGCTTTCTTAGGGTTGAAAATAAAACCCCCCTTGCCCAGGGTAAAACCCTCGACAAGGTAGACTTTTCTATCTTAGGGTTGAAAAGAAAACCCCCCTTGGCCAAGGTAAAACCTCTGTCAAGGCAGACTTTTCTATAAATCTTAATTTTCTGACATGGGTAACAATGAGTTAAAAGAACGACAACTCTTTATAGAAGTAACTTTGTAACTGTTAAAGAAAAGATAAATTAAAGTTAAAAAGGCTAGTGTTATAAGAACAATGTTCTTAGTTTTCAGAAGAGAGTACTGGTAATTTAGATATCTGGGTGAAGCTAGGAAAACAGCTAAAAACTTATTATACTTTGCATAAGCCAGAAAAAGTTCTTGTAGATGCTTTTGCTCTGTAAAATATGATTAGAAATGTTCTGGACCCTGGCAATAAAGAATTTATGTGGTTTAAGCAACTAGGTTGGTGGTACTTTGCTATGATAGTCCTAGCAAAGTAGTTCTATGTCCTATTTTTCATAGTTCAATACTCTGTTTCTATTCCTCTTTCTGAAACTGCCCATTTTAACCTTTCTCTTCCTAAATGCTGTAGGAAAAAGAAACCTTTTCTGGTGGGACTGATGGGGTGCACAACCTGCCTTGTCTAACTCAATGAAACTAAGCCATGCTGTATGGGGCAACCCAAGACAGTCAGGTCATGGTGGAGAGGTCTGACAGAATGTGGTCCACTGGAGAAGGGAAGGGCAAACCACTTCAGTATTTTTGCCTTGAGAAGCCCATGAACAGTATGAAAAGGCAAAAAGATAGGACACTGAAAGATGAACTCCCCAGGTCGGTAGGTGCTCAATATGCTACTGGAGGTCAGTGGGAGATACTCCATAAAGAATTAAGGGATGGATCCAAAGCAAAAACATCACCCTGTTGTGGGTGCGACTGGTAATAGAAGCAACGTCTGATGCTGTAAAGAGCAATATTGCATAGGAACCTGGAATGTTAGATCCATGAATCAAGGCAAATTGAAAGTGGTCAAACAAGAGATGGCAAGAGTGATCATCGACATTCTAGGAATCAGCAAACTAAGATGGATGGGAATGGGTGGATTTAACTCAGATGACCATTATATCTACTACTGTGGACAGGAATGCCTTAGAAAAAAATGGAGTAGCCATCATTGTCAACAAAAGAGTCTGAAATGCAGTACTTAGATGCAATCTCAAAATTGACAGAATGATTTCTGTTCATTCCCAAGGCAAACCATTCAATATCATGGTAATCCAAGTCTATGCCCCGACCAGTAACGCTGAAGAAGCTGAAGTTGAATGGTTCTATGAAGACCCACAAGACCTTTTAGAACTAATACCCAAAAAAGAAGTCATTTTCATTATAGGGTACTGGAATGCAAGAGTAGGAAGTCAAGAAACACCTGGAGTAACAGGCAAATTTGGCCTTGGAGTACAGAATGAAGCAGGGCAAAGCTAATAGAGTTCCACCTAGAGAACGCACTGGTCATGGTAAACACCCTCTTCCAGCAACACAAGAGATATCTCTAAACATGGACATCACCAGATGGCCAACACCAAAATCAGATTGATTATATTCTTTGCAGCCAAATGTGGAGAAGCCCTATACAGTCAGCAAAAATAAGACCAGCAGATGACTATGGCTCAGAGCATGAACTGATTATTGCCAAATTCATACTTAAATTGAAGAAAGTGGGGAAAACCACTACACCATTCAGGTATGACCTAAATCAAATCCCTTATGACTCTACAGTGGAAGTGAGAAATAGATTTAAGGGACTAGATCTGACAGACAGAGTGCCTGATGAACTATGGATGGNATGGGAATACCAGACCACCTGACCTGCCTCTTAAGAAACCTGTATCCAGGTCAGGAAGCAACTGTTAGAACTGGACGTGGAACAACAGACTGGTTCCAAATAGGGAAAGGAGTACGTCAAGGTTGTATATTGTCACTCTGCTTACTTAACTTATATGCAGGGTACATCATGAGAAATGCTGTGCTGGAGGAAGCACAAGCTGGAATCAAGATTGCCAAGAGAGATATCAATAAGCACAGATATGCAGATGACACCACCCTTATGGCAGAAAGTGAAGAAGCATTAAAGAGCCTCTTGATGCAAGTGAAAGAGGAGAGTGAAAAAGTTGGTTTAAAACTCAATATTCAGAAAACTAAGATCATAGGATTGGATCCCATTCAGTTCAGTTCAGTAGCTCAGTCGTGTCTAACTCTTTGCAACCCCATGAATCACAGCTCGACAGGCCTCCCTGTCCATCACCAACTCCCGGAGTTCACTCAGACTCACGTCCATCGAGTCAGTGATGCCATCCAGCCATCTCATCCTCTGTCGTCCCCTTCTCTTCCTGCCCCCAATTCCTCCCAGCATCAGAGTCTTTTCCAATGAGTCAACTCTTCACATGAGGTGGCCAAAGTACTGGAGTTTCAGCTTTAGCATCATTCCTTCCAAAGAAATCTTTCATGGCAAATAAATGGGGAAACATTGGAAACAGTGGCAACAGTGGCAGACTATTTTGGGGGGCCCCAAAATCACTGCAGATTGTGACTGCAGCCATGAAATTAAAAGGCGCTTACTCCTTGGAAGGAAAGTTATGACCAACCTAAAAAGCATATAGAAAGCAGAGGCATTACTTTGCCAAGAGAGGTCCATGTAGTCAAAACTATCATTTTTCCAGTAGTCTTGTATGGGTGTGAGATTTGGACTATAAAGAAAGCTGTGCATTGAACAATTTATGCTTTTTAACTGTGGTGTTAGAGAAGACTCTTGAAAGTCCCTTGGGTTGCAAGGAGATCCAACCAGTCCATCCTAAAGGAAATCAGTCCTGAATATCCATTAGAAGGACTGATGCTGAAGCTGAAACTCCAATACTTTAAACACCTGATGTAAAGAACTGACGCATCTGAAATGACACTGATGCTAGGAAAGATAGAAGGTGGGAGGAGAAGGGGATGACAGAGAATGAGATGGTATATAGCATAACCAATTCAATGGACATGAGTTTTAGTAAACTCCGGGAGTTGATGATGGACAGCAAGGCATAGCATGCTGCCGTCCATGGGGTCACAAAGAGTGTGACACGACTGAGTGACTGAACTGAACTGAAAAACCACAGTAGCAAAGGGAGAACACAGAACTTCACAATCTTCACACTGGTAACTTCAGAGATAATTTAGAAAATTCATAAAACAAAACAAAACAAAAAAGGCTGCTATAAAACAGAAACTCAGTGACTTAGACTGAGCTCTTAAAAAGTGAAGAGTATCTTCCAAAATTAAAATTCTACACAAGGGTTCAAAATTAATAGTCTTTCCCAGAAAACACAAAAACATCAAAATGCTGGACAACCTGAGGGACAATAAAGATAAAAGATCAACCCAGGAGACTCATAACATCATAATTTGAGTTCTAAAAAGACATAAAGGTATATTAAGTGGAGGAAATTTTCAAACATACACATACAAATATACACATATGCACACAATTTTCCAAAGAGAAGCATAAGGGATCAATCTCTAAAATTAAAGAATCTTTACTGAAACTAGGAAATAATGGTGGGAAAGGGAGCCCATTTCTCATCAATCAAAAGTGAGAGTTCAAAATCCAAAAGGATGTTAAAAGTTACTAAAGTCTAAGGAGAATGACTCCTCCACCAGAAACATGAAATGCTACAGGAAGATGGGACAATCCTTTCAAAGATCTAAGAGACATTGTGTTTAATACAGAAACCTGCAACCAAATGCAAATTAAATATTAGATCGCTAGAAAAGTATTTTCATACATGAAAGAACTTGGGAGAATAGCCTTCCAGAATTCTTCCTTAGAACATATTAAAGGTGTTATGGAGAAACAATGGCTGTTGGACCTACTCTGAAATAGCCTGAGAAAAAAATGCCCAGAGGGACTCAGGTGGAAAGGATAGGACTTGTTATTATTGTGGAAAGGATGGGTATCTCAAGAGGGATTGCCCTCAGGTGTCTAAGCTGCCCCAAGTCAGGTCTGCAAGAACCACACTGGAGAAGAGACTGCCCTCCGAGGCATAGGCCCCAGAGATTGGGCCCTCAAGGCAATCAGGACTGAAGGTGCCCGGGGGTCCTCATCCAAGTCCCCATCTTAATAACACCCGAGGAACCCTGGGTCTTAATAGCTTTGAGGGGCCAATCAGTCTATTTTTCTCTGGACACTAGAGCAAATTTCTCTGTGCTAACCAAAGCTCCTGGTCCACTGTCCTCCCAATCCACTACGGTAATGGGTCTTTCAGGACGACCCAAAACGTTATTATTTCAGTCATCCTTTAAGCCACAACTGAGACTCTGTGCTATTTTCTCGAGTTTCTAATCAATCATACCAAAGTCTCCCCACCCCTTCTGGGGAGGGGTATACTGAACAAGATCCAGGACTCTGTTTGCAGGAATATGGAACCTGCTTTTTTAACTGAAGAAAATGTAAATCCTAAAGTGTAGGCCGATGGAAAAAAAAAATGTGGGTCAAGCACAAAATGCTGTTCCTGTCATTACCAAGCTCAAGGACCTTCACCTATTTTCACATCAAAAGCAGTATCCATTAAAGGCCGAGGTTAAGGAAGGGTTAAAATCCATTATTGAAAATTTAAAGGAACTTGGGCTTTTAATTCCCTGTAATAGTTCATGCAACACTCCTATTTGGGGTGTGAGAAAAGTCAAATGATAAATGGAGACTTGTTCAAGATATACAAATAAGAAGTGCCTAATCCTTATACTTTATTGTCTGAAATTCCCAAATGAGCCAAATATTTTTCAGTCACTGATTTGAAGTATACTTTCTGGAGTTAAACCTATACTAAATCATCCTATTTATAGGTAACTTTAAGACAACTGAGAGGATTCTTGGATATCACACGCTACTGCTCCATTTGGATTCTGGGTTATGGGGAACCTGCCTGGCCTTTATATAAACTGATAACTGAGAATCAACAGGCCCAAACCGACAAGCTGGTTTGGTCTCCAGATACTCAAAAGGCTTTTTAGGCTCTTCAAACTGCTCTTTTGCAGGCTTCAACTTTGAACTTGTCCACAGGAGTGTAACAGGAAGAGGGACCCCTTCCAGGGCCCGAAACTGGACTCTTGCCTAACATTTGGAAATGAATTGTCCAAGGAGACACAAATGCTGACAAAGCAAGAGATTTTATTGGGAAAGGGCACCCAGGTGGAGAGCAGTAGGGTAAGGGAACCCAGGAGAACTGCTCTGCCACGTGGCTTGCAGTCTCAGGTTTTATGGTTATGGGATTGGTTTCCGGGTGGCCTTTGGCCAATCACGGTAATTCAGAGTCTTTCCTGGTGGTGCATGCGTCGCTCAGCCAAGATGGATGCTAGCAAGAGGGATTCTGAGAAATGGACGGACACACGGTGTCTCCTTTTGACCTTTCCCGAACTCTTCAGGGTGGTGGTGGCTTATTAGTTCCATATTCCTTATCAGGATCTCCTGTCATAAAACAACTCATGCAAATGGTTACTATGGTGCCTGGCCAGGGTGGGCGGTTTCAATGTGTGCTTCTCCTAACAGGACCAGAGTTTAGTTTATTACTGAAAAAACAGGCTAAGGCCACACTGCTTAAGAGTAATTGCTACTATTGTTTTGCTAATGCCTAAAGCTCTTAAGTTTACTAATGGGCAAAATCTTACTATACTGACTTCTCAAGATGTTAAGCAGGTTCTTAAAGTTCAGAGCAACAACATTCCACATTTAAAGCTGCTGCAACTCAAGGGCTGTCAAAAGCTCTAGGTATAAAGTATCACTTACACTGTTCCTGGAGACTCCAGTCTTCAGAAAAAGTTAAAAAGGCTAATGACATTATTAAGAGACATCTATGTAAATTAACTCAAGAAACACAAGACAGTTGGTTTAAAGTTTTACTCATAGCTTTTAAAAGGGCTTGAACTGTTCCTAAGGAAAAGGGACTTTCTCTATGGCAGACCAGTTTTGCACACAGGTATTCTCATAGCTCCTGAAGCCTTAGAATTGGCTGTGACTCAGCTTTCAGCTTTTCAATCCCCCATCAATTGAAGATTTCCAATGGTGGGTTTCTCTGCTTCAAGGAAAGGATTTTCCTCAATACTGAGATGACATCTAACAATCCTAAGATGGACTGATGTAACTATGGACACGATGTATTTTGATTATGTTTTAACTTGGTTTAATGACTATTTTGCCTTACATCAGTAACTGTAAAATGGGGTTTGTTTCTAATCGTCTGAAAGCTTTTAGGTTATAAATGTTTTTTCAAGCTCCTACAAATGCCACAAACTCCTCCAACTATTACTTGGAGCCCCTGGGTCAGAGACCCTCAATCTAGGGGTTAGGAGAATGTGTTGCCTCAATGATTTGGGGACAACATCCCTCAAGAGCAAGAAGTAGTTATGGAATGAAAACAATGCCCCTTTCCCTTGGCAATATAATTCTCCTAGAAAAAGGGATGGGATGGGGAATGAGAGAGTCAATTCCTAGGCAGGTTGATAAGAAATCCAGGATCCCCGAGGAGGAGAGAGTGGTCTGGGGTTCTTGAGGAGTAGACAGGTACCTGGAATTCTCAAGGAGGAGGAAAAGACAAACTTTTTTTTCCTACATTCCTTAGTAAGGATTATATAACAACAGTTATATCCTGCTTCAGGACAGTTTCTCCTTCCTGAAAACCTTCTGACTAATCCTATTATCTTAAAATGTATATTATGGGAGTGGGTCTGGTAAGATTTTTCTATTGTTAAGTTCTAATCCTGTTATCTTAAAATGTAAATTATGGGAGTGGGTCTGGTAAAATCTTTACAACATTGAGACATTGTTTTGATTTATTGTAATAACTAATTTTAAAAAAGTATATAGCACCCTTGCTAAGACTAGGGACTGGGGCATTCTCCATTCCTCTTCTGATGTCTGTCAGAAGTTCTCTGTCCCTTTTTCACTTTACTAAAACTCTGCTACACAGAAGCTCTTGAGTGATCAAGTCTGGTCCCTGGTCCTGAAGCAAAATCTTCTTCTTCGGAGATAATGAATTTCACACTGTTCACTGTAAGCTGTCATCTTTGGAGCTCGTCCAGGATCTTCAGGACAAGGTAAGAACACTCAAGAGCTCTAGCCTCTCTGCTTTCTCAGTATACACGTTTTCTGCTTTACTTTACTAACTCTTCAGTGTGCTTGTGTGAATGAATGAAACACCCTGCGCAAAGCAAATGATGAGCCCTGCTCTGCGGTTTCACGTGCCTCCTAATGACTGAAGGCAGCACCAAAAAGTGGAGCCTTGTTAGGGGTTTATACCTACCTGCCGATGTAAAGAGACACCCAACGTTCCTGCAAGGGGAGCAGCCAGAAATGGGCAAAGTGGACAGAACTTTCCCTTCTTGTTCACCTTTTCCTTGTCTCTTTGACCATTTCTTAATTGCATGGGGAATTAGAACTACTAACCCAAGCCTTTGACTATGTGGATCACAATAAACTGTGGAAAATTCTGAGAGAGATGGGAATACCAGACCACCTGACCTGCCTCTTGAGAAATCTGTATGCAGTTCAGGAAGCAACAGTTAGAACTGGACATGGAACAACAGACTGGTTCCAAAGAGGAAAAGGAGTACGTCAAGGCTGTATATTGTCACCCTGCTTATTTAACTTCTATGCAGAGTACATCATGAGAAACGCCGGGCTGGAAGAAGCACAAGCTGGAATCAAGATTGCCAGGAGAAATATCAATAACCTCAGATATGCAGATGACACCACCCTTATGGCAGAAAGTGAAGAGGAGCTAAAAAGCCTCTTGATGAAAGTGAGAGGAGAGCGAAAAAGTTGGCTTAAAGCTCAACAAAACAAAGATCATGGCATCTGGTCCTATCACTTCATGGGAAATAGATGGGGAAACAGTGGAAACAGTGTCAGACTTTATTTTTTTGGGCTCCAAAATCACTGCAGCCATGAAATTAAAAGACGCTTACNGGAGATCAGCCCTGGGATTTCTTTGGAAGGAATGATGCTAAAGCTGAAACTCCAGTACTTTGGCCACCTCATGCGAAGAATTGACTCATTGGAAAAGACTCTGATGCTGGGAGGGATTGGGGGCAGGAGGAGAAGGGGACGACAGAGGATGAGATGGCTGGATGGCATCACTGACTCAATGGACATGAGTCTGAGTGAACTCTGGGAGTTGGTGATGGACAGGGAGGCCTGGCGTGCTGCGATTCATGGGGTCACAGTCAGACACGACTGAGCAACTGAACTTAACTGAATTGAACCCAATCTCTCAGATCATAAACTTACAAAGAACTTGTGATCCATGCCATTAGTGTGTACTTTTTTAGACCCCAAGCTCAGTAGTCTTGAGGAACCAGACTTACTAGGAGCACGTATGGAATGAGGTGGAACTCTAGCTTCAGCAGCATCTCTCTTGGCTGTTTCCATATGGGGCCAGAGTCCTAAAAGCAAGTCCTTGTCATAGCTCTGCCACCAAACTATGTGGATAGAAGTATTGCTGGTGACCATGAGGTTCTTGAGGACACAGATCAGAAACTGCAGGATGCAATTAGATTGGGGTTAAAGTGGGCTTCCTCCTTTGGTAATGCTGCTAGCGGGCCAGAGGAAAATCTCCAATAGCTTTTGTCTCAACTCCCTAGATCGAAGACAATGGCACCCCACTCCAGTACTTTTGCCTTGAAAATCCCATGATGGAGGAGCCTGGTAGTCCATGGGGTCGCAGAGTCGGACACGACTGAGCGACTTCACTTTCACTTTTCATTTTCATGCACTGGAGAAGGAAATGTCAACCCACTCCAGTGTTCTTGCCTGGAGAATCCCAGGGATGGCAGAGCCTGGTGGGCTGCCATCTATGTGGTCGCACAGAGTTGGACACGACTGAAGTGACTTAGCAGCAGCAGTTCCCTAGATATTTCTTTTGTAGAATCTGTGGAAATAAACTGTAAGGATTGGTCCTATTAGCTTGAGGACAAAAATCACTTTTTCCTTGTTAGCAAACCCTCTACCTCTTTTGCTATTACATATACTGGTGGTGCCACTCAAAAGGGACATTTTGGTTGTTGTTCATCCCTTAATAACTCACCACTTCTGTTGTGGTCAGGAATATACTCAGGAATGTGCGCAGGGACATGGAAGATGGATATTTTCCCTAGTAGTCCTAGCTTGGGAAACATTCTGGGAAAGATACTCTGGTCCACCCAGGGTGGCATCAGAGGAAAAGGGCAAATCAAACAACAGTCTTGATGGTATGGAACTAAGTCAGTCTGGGATGCCATTAAGTCTACCCCAGGTGCATCTCCCCCCATCTCGGGTAGAACCTGGAGGGATGAATGAGTCACGTGTGTTGGTAAAGGACAAACTAAGTCCAACCAGGGAAGGAAAGCTTCAGTGGAAAGTCTGTCTATACCCCCATCTAGAGCAGGGAGGGACGCCTCCAGTGGAAAGAAGCCACGGCTGTGGATGCCACTTTTTTCTCTCTTACAGATGGGAGCTAACAGTTCCAGAACCACTCCTTTAAAATGTATTTTAAAAAACTCGGACAACTTTGATCCCCAGGGTTTTTAAAAAAAAAAAATAGTCTTGTCTGTGATACTGAATGGCCACAGTTTCCTTTGGAAGATGTGGAATGCTAGCCAGTTGAAGGGTCTCTTGATTATGATACTGTTTTATAATTAGACCAGTTTTAAAGAACAGCCCATCCTACCATGGCTCACCCTCTACACATGTGACACTTAAACTGTCACTGAAACATGCTAGAGGTCTAAGCTGTCTCAGGGCATTTAATTTCTGGGGCAAAAGGACCAAGCAGTGAATACAAAATGTACTTACTTTACTGTCTCCCATTGGCCCTTGAAAATGTTTTTAAGTAAATCAGATGTCTTTCGTGCAATCAAAATATTCCATCTCACGAAGACTATAAGCTAAAGCCCTTGCAATAGCTCACAAAACTCTACGTCCTCTCTGACTCAATGAAGTTCAGTTCAGTTCGGTTGTTTGGTCCTGTCCAACTCTTTGCAACCCCACAGATTGCAGCAGGCCCAGCTTTTCTGTCCATCATCAACTCCCAAAACTTGCTCAAACTCATGTCCATTGAGTGATGCCACCCAACTATCTCATCCTCTGTCATCACCTTCTCCTTCCGCCTTCAGTCTTTGCCAGCATCAGGGTCTTTTCCAATGAGTCATCCTTCACATCAGGTGACAAAAGTATGGGAATTTCAGCTTCAGCATCAGTCCTTCCAGTGAATATTCAGGTCTGATTTCCTCTAGGATTGACTGATTTGATCTTTCAGTCCAAGGGTCTCTCAAGAGTCTTCTCCAACACCATAGTTCAAGAGCATCAATTCTTCAGCAAACAGCTTTCTTTATAGTCCAACTTACATCCATACATGATTACTGGAAAAACCATAGCTTTGACTAGACGGACCTTTGTCAGCAAGGTAATATATCTGTTTTTTAATATGCAGGTTGGTCATCACTTTTCTTCCAAGGAGCAAGCATCTTTTAATTTTGTGGCTGCAGTCACCATCTGCAGAGATTTTGCGCCCAAGAAAATAAACTCTGTCACTGTTTCCATTGTTTACCCATCTACTTGCCATGAAGTGATGAGACCAGACACCATGATCTTTGTTTTTTGCATGTTGAGTTTCAAGCCAGATTTTTCACTCTTCTCTTTCACTTTCATCAAGAGGTTCTTCAGTTCCTCTTCACTTTCTGCCATAATGGTGGTATCATCTGCATATCTGAGGATGTTGATATTTCTCCCAGCAATCTTGATTCCAGCTTGTGCTTCATCCAGCCTGGCATTTTGTAAGATGTACTTTTCATATAGATTAAATATGCAGGGTGACAATATGTAGTCTTGACATACTCCTTTCCCTATTTGGAACCAGTCTGTTGTTCCATGTAAAGTTCTAACTGTTGCTTTTACAGTTACAGATTTGTTACACATTTGTTACAGATTTCTCAAGAGGCAGATAAGGTGGTCTGGTATTCCCATCTCTTGAAGAATTTTCCACAGTTTGTTGTGATCTACAAAGCCAAAGGCTTTAGAGTACTCAATAAAGCAGAAGTAGATGTTTTTCTGGAACTCTCTTGCTTTTTTGATGATCCAGTGGATGTTGGCAAATTGATCTCTGGTTCCTCTGCCTTTTCTAAATCCAGCTTGAACATCTGGAAGTTCACAGTTCAGGTACTGTTGAAGCCTGGCTTGAAGGATTCCAATTATTCAATTATTCTCTTGTAATTTTTCTCCTCTCCCTCAATTCAGCCATAGTGGCTTTACTGCTGTTTCCTCAAATAGATTAAGCATATCTCACCTCTGGGTTTGTTTCTCTCTCCCTCTTTTTTTAATTAAGATTTCTCAACCATGGGGTATTTCTTTATTTTCTCTTTATTTCTCTTCAAATATAACTTCATCAATGAGTCTTCTCATAGAAAACTAAGTGATAATGCAAGTTAAGGCCCACCATCTGGGACTCCTTATCTCATTTCCTCTGCCTTGTATACCTGCATAGTAACTATCTAGCTGCCATGATAGTTATATATGCTTATAAATGTATTATGTCCTTCATCACACTATAATGCAAACTCTGTAAGAGGAGGATTTTATCTTTTTTATTCAATGCTTTATTCCCAGAACTTATAAAAATACTCATTTTAAATGACATTTCTTCATGCAAGTCTTTCTTAAACAGCCCCTTATCCAGCCTTGTTTAGTTCTTTCTGTTGCATTGTCATCAAAAGCCCTCCTGGGTAGGGCTCACTGCCTCAAATATTGTGTTAATATTATGATCAGTGGAAAATATCTGCTCCACTACAATTTAAGTTTTAAGAGGACAGGGACTGACCTTTTCTGTCTTTGAGTACAGGGGCATCTTCATGTAATGGATATTCAATACACACTTATTGAAAAGATGGATGATTAGTTGGGTGCTATGTTCCACACTTGCCAGTCTATTACAGGTTTATGATGTCTCTTATTTCTCTCTAAAGTTAAATATGCTATTTATTATTCCTCTCTGATTTCTTAAACTTAGAAGAAGCTTGGAAATCTCCAACAACATTGAATCTACTCTCAAAACTGTTATGTGCCACTTTCTGTGCCACCAGTCTGATTATTTATTCATCCAACGATGTCTTGAACAATTTTAAGAGACTAATCTAGACACTGCACACACAGGAATCAATGAAACAAAACCCTTACCCTTGTGGAGCTTACATTACAGTTTGTATAAGGGACTTTGGGGTGAGGCTGGGATGGGGAAGAAGAGGAGACACAGAAAATAAATAAATAAATGTTTAATCCCATGGATTATACGAATATGTAAGAGAGCAAAATTTGACAACACAAAAATGTTTCTTTGACATGAGGATTAATTTAAGTTGATTATTTTTAAGGCCCAAAAGACTCAAGAAGAACCTTTGACCTTCCCCTTAACTGCCTAAAAGAATGTAGATAGAAGATCTGTTCCAGGAAGGAAGTACCACCATATACAACTATAGAATGAACTAGGGGCGGTAGATAGGACAGAATGTAGCAAAATCTGTTAAAATTACTCTCTATGCCCTATTGTCTCATCATAGCCCAGTAAACATTTGTTTACCAAATATTTGCTTTCCTTTCTTCATGTGAATTGCCTTCCTCCCCCTTCACGATCCAAACCACCACCCACAGGATTCTCCTTTCACTTGAGCTGCTGAAGCTAAAGCTGATTATACAGAGTGAAGTAAGCCAGAAAGAAAAACACCAATACAGTATACTAACACATATATATGGAATTTAGAAAGATGGTGATGATGACCCTGTATGTGAGACAACAAAAGAGACTCAGATCTATAGAGTGAACTTTTGGACTCTGGGGGAGAGAGAGAGGGAGAGGGTGGGATGAGATGGGAGAATGGCATTGAAACATGTATACTATCATGTAAGAAGCGAATTGCCAGTCTATGTACGATGCAGGATGCAGGATGCTTGGGGCTGGTGCACGGGGATGACCCAGAGAGATGTTATGGGGTGGGAGGTGGGAGGGGGTTCATGTTTGGGAACGCATGTACACCCGTGGTGGATTCATGTCAATGTATGGCAAAACCAATACAGTATTGTAAAGTAAAATAAAGTTAAAATAAAAATTTAAAAAAAGAAAAAAAAAGATACTATTAGTATAGTGAAGGTTTCAGCCATTTTGGCAGATTACTCAGTTTTCCTAATCGCTTCCACATATACATATTATTCAACTTCTGTTTTTCTCTTGTTAATCTGACTCATGTCAATTCTATCTTAGATGAGTAAGTTGAACCTAAAGGAACAGAGGAAAATTTCTTCCTGCCAAACGAGTGCTATGCTGAAGGTATAAAACAAGGTAAATCTATAAAACATGAGCAGGTATCTTTAGCAAGGGAGAAAAGGAAATCCTCCATGAGAGGGAGCAAAGAAGAGAAGCAGTCAGAGTGTGTGCCCTGCAGACCTGTGTGGTGTCTTTGGGTAAGGGCCCAGATCCCAGCTTCTTAGCACTTTACCATGTATGGCTTATAGCAGAAACCTTCAATACTGACACCAATTCTGCTGTATGTTTTTTCCCATAACACCAAGCAATTAAATCATTCTAACACTATATACCCAGAGATAGCATCAGATCCCATAGATTGAGGTCCAATGAGATTGCTCCCTACCAAAGAAGAGTTGGCAAGAATACACAGAGGAACTATATAAAAAAGATCCTCATGACCAAGTTAATCATAAACATGTGATCACTAACCTAGAGCCAGACATCCTGGAATATGAAGTCAAGTGGACTTTAGAAAGCATCACTACAAACAAAGTTAGTGGAGCTGATGGAATTCCAGTTGAGCTATTTCAAATCCTAAAAGAAGATGCTGTGAAAGTGTTGCACTCAATATGCCAGCAAATTTGGAAAAGTCAGCAGTGGCCACAGAACTGGAAAGGGTCAGTTTTCATTCCAATACTAAAGAAAGGCAATGCCAAAGTATGCTCAAACTACTGCACAATTGCACTCATCTCACACACTAGTAAAGTAATGCTCAAAATGCTACAAGCCAGGCTTCAACAATACATGAGCCGTGAACTTCCAGATGTTCAAACTGGTTTTAGAAAAGGCAGAGGAACAGAGATCAAATTGCCAACATCCGCTGGATAATGGAAAAAGCAAGAGTTCCAGAAAAACATATATTTCTGCTTTACTGACTATGCCAAAGTATTTATTGACTATGCCAAAGTCTTTGACTGTATATGCAGCGTACATTATGAGAAATACTGTGCTGAATGGAGCACAAGCTGGAATCAAGATTGCCAGGAGAAATACCAATAACCTCAGATATGCAGATGACACCACCCTTATGGCAGAAAGTGAAGAAGAACTAAAGAGCCTCCTGATGAAAGTGAAAGAGTAGAGTGAAAAAGTTGGCTTAAAGTTCAACATTCAGAAAACTAAGATCATGGCATCCAGTACCATCACTTTATGGCAAATAGACGGGGAAACAGTGGCTGACTTTATTTTATGGGTCTCCATAATCTCTGCAGATGCAGATGCATAATCTCTTTCACTGCAGCCATGAAATTAGAAGATGCTTATTCCTTGGAAGGAAAGTTATGACCAACCTGCTGCTGCTGCTAAGTTGCTTCAGTTGTGTCCAACTCTGTGCGGTCCCATAGATGGCAGCCCACTAGGCTCCTCTGTCCCTGGGATTCTCAAGGCAAGAATACTGGAGTGGGTTGCCATTTCCTTCTCCAATGCATGAAAGTGAAAAGTGAAAGTGAAGTTGCTCAGTCATGCCTTATATAGCATATTAAAGAGCAGGGACATTACTTTGCCAACAAAGGTCCATCTAATCGAAGCTATGGTTTTTCCATTAGTCATGTATGGATGTGAGAGTTGGACTATAAAGAAAGCTGAGCACCAAAGAATTGATGCTTTTGAACTGTGGTGTTGGAGAAGACTCTTGAGAGTCCCTAGGACTGCAAGGAGATCCAACCAGTCCATTCTACAGGAGATCAGTTCTGGGTGTTCATTGGAAGGACTGATGCTAAAGCTGAAACTCCAATACTTTGGCCACCTCATGCGAAGAATTGATTCATTGGAAAAGACCCTGATGCTGGGAGGGATTGGGGGCAGGAGGAGAAGGGGACGACAGAGGATGACATGGCTGGATGGCATCACTGTCTCAACGGACATGAGTTTGAGTAAACTCCCGGAGTTGATGATGGACAAGGAGGCCTGGCATGCTGCAGTCCATGGGGTTGCAGAGTTGGACACGACTGAGTGACTGAACTGAACTGAACTGAACTGAACCACCCTCACCACCACTTCAAATGCCAATCATAAGTCTAGGCAGCCACTTGTGCTTCTCAGTTCTGGCTATAGATTAGTGTTCCAATGACTCCCTCTTTTGGTTCATTTGTCAAAATGGCTCACAGAACTCAGAGAAACATATTGCTTACTCTTAAACATTTTACTTACTTACATTTTACTTACTAGTAAGTTGGAAAAGATGCATAAAGCATGTGAGCAGGGACTCAGCTCTTCCATGCTCTTCTGGGCAACCACTCTCCCTGAATCTCCATGCATTCATCAACCTGGAAGCTCTCAAACCCCATCCTTTTGGCATTTTATGGAGGCTTTATTACATAAGCATGATTGATTAAACCAATAGCCACTAGTAATTGAACTCAATCTCCAGCCTCTTTCCCCTCCCTGGAGGCTGATAGGAGTGAAAGTTATAACCTTCTAATTTATATGGTTGTTTTCTCTGATGACCTGCCCCAAGCCTTACTTTCCAGAAGTCACTTCAGTAACATAAACTCAGATGTGGTTGAAAGAGGTTTGTTATGAATATCAAGACACCTTTATCAACGCTTACTAGGAAATTTCAAGGATTTTATAATAGCAATTCTGTGCCAGGAACAAGAACTTAGGGAGGAATACCAAATATATATTATAAATTACTTTGTCACACCTCCGATGTAGAGAGCCACTCACCAGTGAGATTGTATTTACTGACCCCTTTCCCTGTCTCAGACATCCAAAGCCAATTACTGAATGTTGTGAGGATACAAAAGTCCACTGACTTTGCTCAGATGCAATTCACCCTCCAGTAGGGAAGAAGATTTCCTCAGGGTCTTCCTTCCCACTAAGGTATTACTTGTACCTGAATCCTTGGCTCTGGGTCTTCCTCTAGGAAAATGTGACCTAAGACACAGGAAAAGAACATTCCAGGCACAGAAATGGCAAATACAAAATGATGAAGAAGGAATATATATGTGAGAGGAGAAGTGTGGTAAGAAAGAACATCAGAGAGGTAACCCAAACATCTGTACTGGTTTGCCTGATCCTCTGCACCTCTCCTACCCCACTCATGGCTCAGTGAAATTTGGGGCAGTGAATTGTTCATTTCTTGTTTGTTTCTTTATCTCTGTTGCCATCATTCTTGAGAGGTTAAATAAATACTTTTTTTTTTTCTTTTAAGGTATTACCAAGTATAGATATTTATTTGAATCTAGTACTTTATTTCCCATTTCACCACTTAAATATTAATCCACCGGATATCTTAAATTCCCACGTTTATAATTGTAAAAGAAAGACTGATAGAACTGTAGAAATATACATAGAAATAAGTTTAGTTTCATAGCAAATAAACTAACTGAAAAATTTGATAAGGTGTAAAAGAAAGTGTGAAAAATCCCCTAAATGGCTAGGGCATTTGTGTTACATAAACTGTCAGAGTGCTGAAAATAAATCCTGCATTTTCCCAACTATGAGCTACTTATTTTTATGCCAAGTTTAAATATATATATACACACACATACACAAACACACACATATATATTGGATTTTATGATATCTCCTAATCATTTCAAATTCATGATGCAGTAAATTGAAGCATAAATATTAAATTCATTATGTCTATTTATTTGATGTTATAAGAATGGATACTGTTATAAATATTTCAGACTAGCTATGTCTATACAAAGTCAGAGCTTCAAATGCATCAGTTAAAAATGATTCCAATACCGACACACAAAACAATAAAAATATTTTCAAGAGCTTAAAACTATTCTGTGGATGAACTTGTCTGTACCCAGTAGGTAGCCTGCCAAGCATAAAATGAATCATTAAATATTAATAATTATCAATTTTCTATACAGCTATCCTAAAAACACTCTGCATCTAATAAGCCTTTTGCCATTGCCAATGAGTCATGATTAACTCCTGGTATTGGACTGCATTCCTCAACTGAGAATGTGGTACTTTTAACCTTCATCAAAGGTAAGTCCTTGACTTTAAAGTGAATGATTTTGAGGGCCAGCCAGTGACCATGCGAAAAGATACTCAACATTGCTCATTATTAGAGAAATGCAAATCATAAAAACTATGAGTTATCACCTCACACCAGTCAGAATGGCCATCATCAAAAAAATCTAAATAATAAATTTCAGAGATGTGGAGAAAAGAGAAACCTCCTGCACTGCTATTGGGAATGTAAACCAATACATCCATGATAGAGAACAGTGTGGAGATTCCTTTAAAAAACAGGAAAAAAACTACCATATAACCCAGAAATCCCACCACTCAGCATATATCCTGAAAAAAACACAATTCAAAAGAAACATGTGAATGGGAGAAAATAGTAGCAAATGAAGCAACTGACAAACAACTAATCTCAAAAATATGCAAGCAACTCCTGCAGCTCAATTCCAGAAAAATAAATGACCCAATCAAAAAATGGGCCAAAGACCTAAATAGACATTTCTCCAAAGAAGACATACGGATGGCTAACAAACACATGAAAAGATGCTCAACATCACTCATTATCAGAGAAATGCAAATCAAAACCACAATGAGGTACCACTTCACACCAGTCAGAATGGCTGCGATCCAGAAGTCTGTAAGCAATAAATGCTGGAGAGGGTGTGGAGAAAAGGGAACCCTTTTACATTGTTGGTGGGAATGCAAACTAGTACAGCCACTATGGAGAACAGTGTGGAGATTCCTTAAAAAA